>ML824398.1:0-43272 GCA_009831015.1 Picea engelmannii | reverse complement strand
CTCTAAGTGTGGTAGGTGTGTCCAATAGAGCTATTGTAAGTGGAATATGAGAGAGAAATTATATTGAGACCTTAATCTATATTCTTTGGTTTAATCTTAATGAGTCTCTATGCAGGCTATGTCCCTCCATGTATATGAATTTTTATCTATGATTAACGAACGAAAGCATGAGGCCCGAGTTGATACTTCTGATCATGTACTCTGTTATGAATGAATGTTGTTTATATATGTTAGTGTGTGCATTATTTATATGAATTTTGTTAGAATGAATAGAATATAATGTGTAGCTCTTAGTTAAGTGTTTCATGTGTGTATTATTCCTTCATGCACTACACAAACATTCAGTCTTTGTGATTCTCATGGAATCTCAGGTGAGACCTTATTCATTCCTTGAATATTGAATATTCCAAAGCTAATGGGGTATTTGTCGGTAAATCCTTTCGAACCCTGGGTCTGAAACCTTGAGCCAACATTTGGATCTGTTGCTAGGACCTCAAGATTGTGTTCTACATGGTGGAGTAAGGACATGACATGGAAACCTTCCGAGAAGGAGATAAAAGAATGGATATCTAAGAAGGAGGACAATTTCATGCAACAGTAGACCAAGAATCTGCAAATCAACCTCAAAATATGGAAACAAAGTTGCATATATTCAAATTTGCCTGAAATGTTTTTTGTTGAGTTTCTTTGTTTATTACATGAATGGGTAAAGAGATAGACAGAGATTAACTCTATGTGGCGAGCCTAAGAACCATTGGTTTGGGATCAAGAAACAATCATTTAGTTTAAATATTTGGACAATAAGTGGGCCAGGGCCATTAACTTCTGGTTTGAACAAGTTAAGGAGGGATACATTGTTGAGTTTGTAGTTGAATCCAGCAAGTATTTTAGTAGTGTTGAAAGAATGTTTGCAGTCGGTCCTAGAAGAAAGTTGTTAGAAGAAATCTCATTGTGGATGAAAATGTTGTTCATGGAGAAGGAGTTAATGTGCATGGAGCATGATAGGATGGAAGTGTAAACACCCCCCTCCTCCCGACGTAGAGGGGCAGGGATGAAAATATGGGGGAAGAAGAAGAGAGAATAGATCCAAAAGAAAAAAGAAGAAGAAGAGTTGAGCGCTACATAAGAAGAGCCAAGCTAAGGAAGAAAGTAGAGCATACAATAAAAGAAGGAAGAGTGGACGGTGACAAACAAGTAGTAATATCTAAGATGAAGAGAAGAGAAGTTATGCCAAAATATTTTACGGGGTAAATATATGTGCCAGGATGCAGCACAAGAGAAGAGAGGTAGTAAAAAATATGTGGCATAGAGAAAGAGTTTTTGAGAGAGGATACTGAAGAAATTAATATTAGAGTTGTAGAGAACAAGGTCGGATCTCTTTGGATAATGAGGGATGGAGTTGAATCAGAGGAAAATGAGGTGCAGAGTAGTAGAGACGGTAGTGTAGAAGATAGTGATGGAGGTGCAATCCAAGAAAGTGAAGATATCTTAACTGTTGGAAAGAGGCTCATACGGTTCAAGATAAGAAGTTTTTTTTTATCCATCATCGAAGAATAAAAGATAGTGTGGATAAACCCCCTCTTTGAACCACCCCATCACACATTTTTAACCAAGAAGAAATTGTAGATGTGAGAGAATTAGAAGAAGAAAGTTTAGAAGCATGAGACATAGAAGAAACAAGTGGAGTAGAAACCGAAGTCAACGATACTTCGCAAGGATTGTCAGTAATAGTAATAGACAATAGCAACAAGTCAAGAAGATCAAGTTCCAGCTAAAATATGGAAAATCAATATTCAACCATCATACTTCCTACATTTCATGGGATGGGAAGAAATGATGTAGAACAACAATGGTTCACTTGTGAAGCAATCTGGTTTATGAAGCGAGTCATAGACATCTAAGATTGAGAAATTGGAAAGTGCATTTAGAGATAGATCTTTGGCATGATACATGAAGTATAAAGTTACTATGTTGGTGGGACAGGAAATGTCCCTCGTAGAGATAGAGAGAGATCTCCTTAGAGAATTCCAGAAACCTAAGTCAAAGTCACAGTGTATAAACAAGATCAAGGACATTAAGCAACAAGTTGGGAAAACCATGTGGTACTGTGACCAACGATTCAATATATTGTTGGATAGAATCACTTTCCAGATCCAGGACATCAAGCATAGAGAGTGGTTTGTTTTCATACTCCCCCCTCACATTTAGGTCCTACTCACACAACAAAAATTGATGACTTAGTCGGAAATCGTAGAGATTGCAACGCCCCTGGAGTGTACACTAGGAGGTTGAGAGACGTCTGTGATATTGGCATAGGTGCAATCCAAACTTGAAAGCCTCACCATGCAGTTGTAATACATGGTGAAATGGGAAGTGGGGTGTGAGAATGACTAGTGTACCCTATGTCAAACAAAAGGTCACCATCGAAATGAGTTTCGAGCACTGGGAAATTACATAGCGTCGGTGCGCCAAAACCATTTCCTACTGGGTCGTAAATGGAATGGTGTGAAATTTGAAAACAATAGGTTCATGTACTTTTATGTCTCCGACTGTACAAAAGTATCAGAAGACTACACATACACCATTATGTCAACAAATCTATGTGATCCAGGTGGATATTGGTGGCCACCCACCTATTCCAACTGGCTCCTCGTGTCCATTTTTTGTTCAATATGTTCTTATCTACTGCTTTGTAATTGTGAATTGTACACTTACATCCCCACACATCCTCCAGGTGGATACGGGTGGCCTCTCGCCTAATCCAACTAGCTTATTTTGTATGTTTTCATGTCAACACATCGTGTTGTACTTCCAGGGTCGTTTTGGGGCCCTAAACATTGTTGTTTTGTCTCTCCATAGTCAAACTATAAATGGAGTCAAAGTTTGATGGTGAAATGTGTATTTCTCTTAAAGACCTTTCCAATGGGCTATCATGCACTTAAAACAGAGGTCGTATGAAAAATTTATGACCCTTGGAAGTTGAGGTACCAAATTACACCAACTTACCCATAGGGCCCACATGAATTTTGGTGTTTCACCTTCTAGGGTTAGGTTTTTGTCTAGGGTTTTGGCATTCATGAGTAATATCAAAAAGGCCTCTTGAGCCTCATTGTAATCCATTATTCTCATATGGGTGCGCGTACCATCCACATCTCTTCTCAAAGATAGCTATCACCATTTGACCAAGTGTTTCAGTTCTGCAATTTTACAATTTCAGCCTATTTCATTATTTAATAGAAGATATTGTTCACTAGATATTTGTGTTATTCTTCGTATCTCTGTGTTTATTGTATTCATTATGTTAATCAGTTTGTTCCGCTCCTAAATCTAGATCAGTGGTATCAGAGTGGTTTGCTCTTCATTTATTTTTCTTCGTGCATGTCCCTGACAAGATCTGGGTACAAGAAGTTGTGAATTGAACCAATCGATCCATTACAAGATCGGTTGCGCTGAGCCCGACAAAAACCCATGGGGGATGAAAAGAAAGATGATGGAGCAGGAGATCCTATTAAAATGTTGCTCGAGGAAGCCCTCACACGACAAAGGAACGAAATGATGGACAACTTCATGCAGATCCTTCGACGGTTACCCATAGGAGAAGCATCTTCATCAAGCATCCATGCAACCCCCTTCAAGGTACAGGTAAATTTTGATATTCCATTATTTGAAGGACTAATAGATGCAGATGATGTAGATAAATGGTTGAATCTACTCGAAGGATATTTTTCGGTCCACAATTTTTTCGATAGGGAAAAGATCACTTTGTACTCCTCAAGGTCATTCCCCATGTTAAATACTGGTGGGATACTTACTCTGAGCAAAGGGTCGTGGAGGAATATAAAATGTTTGTTGTGGAACCTACATGGGATTCCTTCCGAGATGCCATTAAAGAACAGTACTACCATGTTGGAAGCTACGAGGACCAGTACACTAGATGAACCACCCTATGTCAAGAAAGGGACCAGACAGTACCAGATCTCACCAATATTTTACATACCTATGCACCAAATTGGGTATCAAAGACTCTGAGCCTCATATGGTGCTCAAATACCACAGATGTTTTCATAGATACATTCAAACCGAAATGGAGTTCCTGGACATCGCCTCATTGGGCATGACTTATAGATACACTGTCAAGATCGAGCATAAATTTAAGTAGAAACAGCGAGAGTTTGGATCGGCAAACCCCTCACAGCCGAAGAAGAGAAACAGAAGCCCCAACTCACACAACAAGGGACCAAGTTGAGATGGTTTCCCTCAGGACAACCAGTCCAATCCGCAACACAAGAAGGGAAATGAGAAGATGAAGAAAGACAACGAGAAAATGGTGTGAGTACCATAAAATTACTTGGCACAACACCGAAGAATGTCTCTTTAAAAAGTCCCTCGTGGCCAAGCTGAAGGCTTCTGAGTCAGAGGTATATTTTGATTCTAATTCAAATCCTGAAGGAGGGAAGCGGATTATCGATGTTGAACCCAGTGCCACTATCGCTAACACCAAATTTCGGCCAAGCAAAATAGAAGAACCAGAGGAAGGGGAACGCCTCTTTCACTCGCAGATGTGGGTCAAGGGGGCTCTGATTCATTTCATTGTCCACATCGGTAGTCAGAAGAACCTGATTTCATCAGAGGTCGTCAAGTGGCGAGACCTTCCAACGACACCACACCCACAACCCTACACCATCGGCTGGCTTCGCCAAGGAAGAGATCTTCGTGTCAGCCAACAGTGTCGTCTGCCCTATGACATCAAGCCTTTCAAAGATTAAGTATTGTGTGATATTGCTCCCCTTGAAGTTTGTGATGTTTTTTTAGGACAACCATATTTGTGGAAGCGTCATGTTGTGTATGAGTCTAGACCCCGCAGTGTTATTATTACTTTGGGTGGACAATTGTACAAGATCCCAAAGGTAGCGTCACCTACTGTTATTTCTTTAATCTTTGCTAAGCAATGCAGTAAGGTCATTTCACAGAACGGGAAGTTTGTCTTATTTGTGATCCATGCTCACACTAAGTAGAAGGTCACCGCCACATCCGTGGCCTCTACACAGTGCCTCTCTTTGCAGTAGAAGCAAGTGGACGAGATCATGGAAGAATATAGAGACATCTCTGCCTCACCTACAAGGGTACCAACACACTGCCAACTCAAGCATCCAATTGAGCTGACCCCCGACGTGCCTCTACCTAATGGACCAGTCTATCGGTGTTCGTTGATGGAGAATGAAGAAATCAGGCATCAAATCCAAGAGCTTCTTCAAAAGGGGCACATCAGGCCCAACTCCTCCCCTTGCAGAAGCCCGATTGTACAAGTGCAGAAGAAGGACGATACTTGGTGACTCTGCATTGATTACAGAGCCTTAAACAAAATCACAGTGAGGAACCGCTACCCCATTCCCAGGATTGATGACCTTTTTGACCAACTCAAGGGGGGTAATTTCTTCAGCAAGATTGACCTAAAGTCTTTCTACCACCAGGTTCCCATCGAACCAACTAATGTATGGAAGACAACCTTCAAGTCTAAAGAAGGTCTCTATGAATGGCTAGTCATGCCCTTTGGCTTAACAAATGCACCAACCACTTTCATGAGGTTGATGGATGATGTATTGAGACCCTTCACCAACTCCTTTGTGGTAGTATATTTGGATGACATCCTCATGTTCAATAGAATGTGGGAGGAGCACATGTGGCATATTCAACAGATTTTGAGCACTCTACAGCAGCACAAGCTTTATGCCAACTTGGAAAAATGTTCTTTTGGCATGAACAAGGTCCAATACTTGGGATACATTGTTGATGAGCATGGGATACATGTTGATCTAGCTAAGATCCAAGTCATTCATTACTGGCCAGCCCTGACCACACTGATCGAGCTTCAGATATTTTTGGGACTATCCAACTTCTACCGACGGTTCTTGTTGGGATTCTCCCATATTGCATGGACCCTCAGCCAGGTGACTAAGGGAGGTGGCAGGGCCAAGTTCATGTGGGGGAAGGATAAGAAATGATCACTCGATGATCTGAAGCATCGCTTGTGCTCATCTCCAATACTCTCCTTGATCGATCTGAAGCAACCATTCGAGATTGAGACTGATGCATCTGACTATGTTGTGGGTGCATTTCTCACTCAACGCAGACATCCGGTGGCATACCATAGTGAAACACTCTCTGATATTGTTCGGAAATACCCCACCTATGACAAGGAAATGTATTCCATTGTACAATCCTATCATCAATGGAAACATTACATTCTAGGGAAAGAGAAGATCATACAAACTAATCACAAGCCTCTGCAGTTCATACAGACATAGGGGAAATTGCAGAACGGTCGCCATCATAAGTGGTCCACCTACCAGCAGCAGTTCCATATCAACATCAAGTATAAGACATGTATCTCCAATCGTGTCGTTGACTACCTCAGTCAACCTCCTGTGGCTACACTCACCATTGTGCTCCATTCATGTGTACATGAAGCATCTGAGTGGCCCCAACTTTATCAACAAGATCTGGACTTCGCCACCACATATCAGCTCTTGGGTATAGGTGCAATTGTCACTGATTTTCATATTCAAGACAGACTCTTATTCCACCTGGGCCATCTCTATGTTCCTACAAGCGACCATGAAAAGATGATTTGGTAATCCCACTATAGTCATGTGGCAGGACATTTTGGCGTAGAGAAAACTGTGGGCATTCTTTAGAAACATTTTTATTGTCCAAAACTTCGATAGGACGTCAACAAATATATCAGATCTTGCATTGCATGTGCCATTTCCAAGCCTGCAATCAAGAAGTAAGGCTTATACACACCTCTTCCTATTCCCGAGAAGCCTTGGGAATCCATCTCAATGGACTACATGTCTATTTTTTCGTCCACCAAGCAAGGAAATGATTGTGTGTTTGTGGTCGTTTATCGGTTTTAAAATATGGCCATCCTCACAACCTGTAAGAAGAATGTCACAACGACAGATACTACCAAGATCTTCTTCGAACGAGTGTGGGTCCACTTTGGGATACCACAGAACATCATCTCCAACCAAGAAAGCAGGTTCCTCAACACCTTTTGGTTGAGTCTTTGGTCTCCATTGGATACCAAGATCACAAAATCCACTTCTTTCCACCCCCAAACTGATGGCCAAACAGAGGTCATCAATTAGATTATTGTGCACATCCTGCACATGTACAATTCTAAGCATCCACGTACATGGGACGAGAGTCTCCCATATGTCCAACACACTTACAACAAGGCTCTCCATAGTTCCACCAGACATAGTCCATTTCAGGTGGGTCTGGGATTCCAACCCTTGAGACCCATTGATGTTGCACTTCCTCTTGCCACCGCATAGACAAACTCTTCCCCTGATCAGTCTACGATTGAAAAAACCACCAATTTCATTGAGAGGATTCAGCACATCCACCAACAAGTCCAAGAGATTTTGCAGAAATCCAATGCTAAGTACAAGCAGTGCCATGATCAACACAGGGTACCACACCAGTTTTAGGTTGGCAACAAAGTTTGGTTACATTTGCAAAAGGAGCGTCTCACCGAGACCCATCGGAAGCTTCACCCACTTCATTATGGACCTTACATTATCACCAAGGCTATGGGTAGAAATTCTTTTGAGTTCAACACTCCACCCTTCCTTTGTCTGCATCCAATATTCAATGTGGACCTCCTTCGGACATATTTTCCCCCCATTATTGGACACCTCCGAGATCATAGAACAGATGACACCAACAGAGATCAACCCTAACTGCATGGAACAAGCATCCAATGATCAGATAGTGGACACACAGGTCAAGGGAACTCACCAGCAACGGATCCAACTTTATCGGGTTGTCAAGGAAGGGAAACTCCTACACCATGGAAAGTGGCTCACCCGGGGCCAAATCCAACAGAATTTTCCTCACCTGATGGGGGAACTCAATGCAATGGAGACCATTGCTTCCTAATGGGGGAGGATTGATCCAGGTGGATATTGGTGGCCACCCACCTATTCCAACTGGGTCCTCGTGTCTGGTTTTTTTTCAACACGTTCTTATGTACTGCTTTGTAAATGTGAGTTCTACACTTTTGGGGTTGTCTGAAGCCCCACACATCCTCCGGGTGGATATGTATGGCCTCTCACCTAATCCAACTGGCTTATTTTGTATGTTTTCATGTCAGTACATCTTGTTGTACTTCCAGGGCCGTTTTGGGGCCCTAAACGTTGTTTTTTTGGCTTGCCATAATCAAACTGTAGAGGGAGTCAGAGTTTGACGGCGGAATGTGTATTTATCTGAAATACCTTTCCAACATGCTATCACGCGCCTAAAACAGAGTTCATATGCAAAATCTATGACCCTTGGAAGTTGAGGTACCAAATTACACCAACTTACCCATAGGACCCACATGAATTTTGGCATTTCACCTTCTAGGGTTAGGTTTTTGGATGTCTAGGGTTTTGGAATTCATGAGTAATATCAAAAAGGCCTCTTGAGCCTCATTGTAATCCATTCTTCTCAGACGTATGCGCATAACATCCACATCTCTTCTCAAAGATAGCTACCATCATTCAAGCAAGTGTTTCAGTTCTGCAGTTTTACAGTTTCAACCTATTTCATTATTTAATAAAAGATATTGTTCATTGGATATTTTTGTTATTCTTCATATCTCTTTGTTTATTGTATTCAGTCTGTTAATCAATTCGTTCCGCTCTTAAATATGGATCACTATGGGAAACGATGTAAAAAACTATCAATCTCTACAGTTGATGAAGGAGCATACTACAAATGTTTACTGAGTCCAAGAGGAGAATAAGGGTGGAGACCATAGTAGTTTCATCTGTGGATGATTTTAGGGAGGCCAGAGAGGATTATATGGAAGAGGAAGAGGTAGAGGATATGGTGGGGGAGAAGGTATGCATCCCACTTGTTTCAACTATGGAGAGACAAGCCACTTGTCATGGTTCTATACCAAGCCTTGTGCACTATGTGGATATTTCCATAACGCGTACCATGTCACAAAGGATTTCCCAGAGTTGTTGGAAAATTGGGAAAAAAAGGGGCACTGCAACATGGTGACTGTTGAGTCATGCAAAGAAAAAAAATTGAAAGAAGAAGTTGTGCGGGTAGTAACCCAAGGATGTATCCACATAGGATCCAAATTGCGGAGAGGAGAGTGATCAGGACAACATATAGAGGGGAAAATCAATAAATTAGTGTAGGCACTTCCTAGGTTTGATGTTGCACATCAAAAGCAATTCCTACGCAACATGCAAAAGGTGATGGACGAGGAACACGTGCGTGAAGATTTGCGACACATGGTTGAGATACATGTGTGTGAAGTGTTTCAATGTATGGCTTAGATTCCTAAGCGTGAATAGTTGTGATGCAATGCATGTGAAGAAGCACGGTGCAAAACTTACCCAGAGACTAACTTAGAGGACTAGGTAAGTGATTTACTACATTGTTGTCTTAAGGTATTGGGTGATCCCATCATTACCAATAAATTGACCCACATGTTGACGATATGCATGGAGGAATGTGAGAATGATGTTGTTATTTCTACCCTTCTACCAAAAAGGTACATGCACCATGTCAATAAGATGCACATGGACAGAGAGTTCAAAATGACAGTTGAATTAGGCAATTATAATATGGAAGGGATCATGTTGGACCTGGGGTCTAATGTGAACATTTTTCAAAAGAAATCATGGGAGTTGATGGGAAAACAAAAGTTGGTGTGGTCTCCCATTCAACTCTATCTTGCAAATCAATACAGGATCTATCCTATTGGAAGACTGGAGAAGGTCGAAGTTAACATTGATGGGGTAAAAACCTATGCAAATTTTGAAGTAACTAAGATTATGGATGATTCAAACCCTATCCATCTCTACTTGGAATTGACTGGGAATTTGATAACAATTTTGTATTGAATTTGAAGCAAAGGTAGATTTCCTTTGATATGGACACTTTGCACATCATTTCTCCACTGGATATGACCAAGAGTGATATATACAATGAAACAGTAAATGAAGATGTGCAAAGCTCGATCATTAAGAATATATACAAAATCATAGGGCACAATGAGGATTATGTAAATATTATGTTTTATGGTAAGTTGATTTGGAGGAGTGTCTTCTCAAATGACACAAATTCAGAGGATGCAATGACACAATGGCAGAATAAGCTATATGAAGTGTCAACCAGGAGATGTTCATGAATCACCAAATCAGTGTGTTGGGTTGAAATGGAGATGTGCAACATATCGAGGTTTGATGGGATTGGCCCGGTAAATTCATCTATAGCACAAATGGAAGACGGGGTGCCTAACACCCAAAGGATTCGGGACATAGATGTATTAGTGATGGGAACACATGCACGATAGTGGGTGACACACCATGAAAAATTACAAGACTGGGTGCAGGTGGTAGAATGCATTAGAGTTAGGTTCTAGCCATCGACCGAATTTGAATTGATAAGAAGGTACAAGGGAAAAAAGGATACCAACGAACACATTTGGTTCTATGAGAAGTAATGGAAAACTAACTAGATCCCTCAAACGTAGTGGGCCCATAGATTTTTCCACACTATGGATATGGTCCTCAAAAGCTGGTAAATCCAAGAGGAGACCAGGAAATAGACCAGGGACTAGGAAAGAGTAAGTAATCATTTCTACACAACATTTAAGTTTATGTCGATGGTCCCTGCATAAAGAGATATGTTGTTGAAGATCAATAATTTTATATTCAATCAACAACACAAAGACTCTGTGCAGGAGGTATTATGCACCTATCAGAAGCCAATGGTGAAGTTAAATTAGCCAGTGTACTACTAGAAGGTAGATAACAACTATGTGTAGGAAGAGGAACCTCATAGCTTACAAACCAATGAAACCAAGGGTGAGCACGCAATTCAAGGGAAGGAATATAATAGCACTGCACTAGACTATACATGACCATTATTTATGAAGAAACGCAATATAGGCATAGAAGAAGTGCCAAATATGGCGATAACTGGCAATTACTTGGATTACAAAATAGTGATGCAAGTGGTGGAATTGTTGAAATAATATGAAGACCTGTTTCTAAGGATTTTTTCTGAGATAAAGGGTATCACAGGATCCCTAGAGGAGATGAAAATCTAGATAAAATCGGATGCCAACTAGTCAAAAAGAGACAATATAGGATAAATATGAAATATAAATAAAAGGTGCACAAAGAATTGGATCACATGCTCGACGTGGGGATCATTGTCCTGGTGGAAGAATCCACATGGATTATCCCAATTGTAGAGCAACCAAAAAAGACAAGTGATATAAAAAATTGTGTAGACTTATGGGGCCTCAATGTAGCCTGTGGGAACGATCCATTTCCTACACTGTTTACAAACGAACTGTTGGATAATGTGGGTGGGTGCGAAGCTTACTCATTCACGGATGGATTTTCAGGTTACCACCAGGTGTGCATCACGGAGGAAGATAGATCCAAGACAACCTTTGCGACAGAGTGAGGCTCATTCACATACATTGTGATGTCATTTGGTCTGAAGAGTGCACATGCGGTGTTCTCAAGAATTGTTGTCGTGGATTTTAAAGAGTTCATGCACAAATTTATGGAATTATACTTAGAATATTGGACAATGTTCAACTTGCTCAAAGAGCATATGCAGGTATTACGATTGATGTTGGACAAATGCAAGTAGTTATAGATATATTTAAACCTGAAAAAGTGCATCTTTGGTACATCGTTTGGGACTTTATTGGGACATTTCCTTTGCAAGGAAGGCTTGTTAGTTGATCAAGTGAAGATTGCAGCAATTGTGGAAATGTTATCCCCAACCTTTGTAAGAGAGTTGTGTGCAACCTTGGGACATACAGGGTATTATAGATGGTTCATTCTTAGCTATGCAAAGGTTGTTGCACCATTTGAGAAGCTATTGTGCAAGGATACCAAGTATGTATGGACATAGAAATTCCAGGAGGTGTTAGACACACTAAAGGATAGATTAGTGACTAAGTTGATCCTTATATTTCCATATTGGACCAGGATCTTCCATGTACATGTAGATGTGTCGTCTATTGCACTTGGCGTAATGCTTGTGCAACCAGGAGAGGATAATATTGATCATCTGGTCTAGTTTTCTAGTAGAAAGTTGTATGATTCTAAAAAGAACTATGCGACCACATAATGTGAAGGATTGGCGATGGTCTATGCCCTGCAAAAATTATTACACTACTTACGCGGCTTTCCCTTCAAGTTTTTCACCAATCATTGAGTGCTCAAATACTTGGTGAACAAGTCATTTTTGGGGGAGGATGTGTTGATGGTTTCTACTCTTCTAAGAGTTCAAGTTTGAAGTAGTGGTCAAACCTGAAAAGAACAATGTGGGGCTCGATCATCTCTCAAGGATATAGTCAGGGGATATCTCATTGGTGTGAGGATATCTCATCCTCACACCAATCTAGGAAGCATCTAGTTGAGAGAATATCTCTCAAACCCAACTAGATCTAACCACCTCCTAGAGACTAGGAATGGACTCTCTATGTAGATAATAAATATACCTAATCATGACCATAATAATATTAATCACAAATATGATCACTCCAAAGACAAGTAGGAGTTACATATTCCAACACTCCCCCTTAATGACTACTTGTCTTTACCATCATCGAGTTAGGTCTTCATCATCACCAAGTCTTTTGAATCGAATCACCTCATGATCAACAAAGTCTATGTCTGGTCCAACCCAGTAATTTCTCTTTGTACCTCGATCATGCATCACCAAACTGCTAAAGTCTATATAAAGAAATAACCATCCACATAATGCATGGGTCATCAGTCATTGAAATCGTCAGTTTCATAGGATTTCCTTTAGGTATATGGTTCATTCAACCTCTTGATGAACTAGCCTTGAATGTAAAACTCATGGTTTCTAGGAACCTACCAGAGTCCACCCATGGAGCATGTAGTCGACCCGTGACATGGCTCACTCTAGGTGTTAAAGAAATATATAATAGAGGCTTATGAACTACAAATCAATAGGGATACATGACAAAGGGGTATGCATGCATATTTAGGTCTTACATCGATATTCCATTTACATGTTACATAGATACAGGTACATACATTACATACTCCATCCCATGGAGATACCACGTACAAGATCAAACATTTCAAATACCAATACATCATTACATCATAGACTTGCTATAAAAAAATGTGCCACTCACATTAACATATGGTCATGAGTTTGTTTTATTCAACACAACTCACTCAATTTACCTCGTTTGTTCGTAATCATCATGTTGCTTCCGCACTTTTGTTGCTTTCACATGACTGCCATTGTCACCAGCTTCCCTTGGACTAATCTCTCTATTGTTATCTCTAACAACATATTTATTCTTCTTGCTTATCATTCCAACTCAAACTTATGTCTGCCATCAAATCTTGGTTTCTCCAGCGAGAACAATGCAACTCGCTTCCATCTTAGAACCAAAAATTGTTCATGCTCTTTCGTTCACTTATAGAATTTTTGAAATCATACCAGTTGTGAACCAACCATACCTTTGGGCCAAACATTGGTACCATGATTGTAAATATTGAGCAACTAGTCATCCAAGTCAATATTATGTCAATTCATCAAACAATTTACCATCAATACATAATTAGGAGTAACATGTAGTTAAATTTCCTTTCCAACTACCACACCCTTTACCACGCAGACTAAGGAATGATTATACATCACAAAATATTGCTAAGAAGAACTTCAACTCATCAACAAGAGATAATATCATCATCCTCCTCTGCATTTGTTTACATGTTTGGAGTCTTTATCTGCGTCTTTGACCTTCATTGTCACTATCAGTTCATTTTCTTGGATTTCCCCATGATTTGTCAGAGAAGATAATTCTAACAAAACTACTACATTTTCAATTGAGTTAGCTAGGCTCAACAAAATGCTTCTAATTCCAAAACATTTACTCACACTTCTTTGGAGTTTCCACACTTTCATAGGAAATTTTCAGATTGGTCAAATCTAACAAAGTATCACACATTGAGTTGACCAAGCTCAACATGTTTCTCATCACAACTCCAAATAAATTTAAAAAAAAAACATATTTAATTTTACCTTGGTCAAATATTTTCACGATAAACATTGATGGAATTTTTTTTATTGGCATCTAAGTTTCCCTACCATCAACAAACATTCTATCAACTTGTTTAACAAAACAATTCAAACTACCTCACTAGGATCAAAACTATGTTACCTAATCTCCCTTCATATCTGTGAGCTCCTCGCCAATCACCACAATGGTCCTAATGACCTCTTCCATCGCTCCTCTTCTTAGGACCGCGACCCGCTCATAGTTCATAGCTACGCCCAAGGAATATTAATTCGGTGTCAACCTCACATATGCCTTTTTCAACCCATCGGCCTCATTAAAGTGTTTTCTTTCTTCATTTGAATGTCATACATCTTCTTCATTGCATCCTTTGTCTTCATATTATCTTCTCGTACATCAACAACAAATACAAGGGTATTATTTTCCTTCGAGTCTCTGTATGGTTGAGCTCTACAATCTGGTCAGACCGGATTATCTGCGTTTCTGCTCATGCTCACAACACCACACATAATTTCTTTCTCTTTTTCTTCAGTTCGTATCTTTGGCATTCTTCAGCCTCAAAGTTGACGTTGATATTGTTCCATTTGTTGCAGGATTGATGGACTTCCTAATCTTGATGATGTTTCTTATGAGTGAAGAGAATCAATACAACCCATTCTTTCATCCAGAATTCTTTCCACACAAGAACAACTTGGTTCACACGTCATTCCTTATTCACTGCAATATCCATTTGGAAAAAAAAAACATATTTGGGTCCATTAGTAGGTCTTCGATCTTCAACTCCTCCTTCAAGTTTATCAGAAAAGGAAGCAACTATAGTAATTCACATGAATTTTGTACGTGGCAGTGTTTGACATTTGTCGATCTAACCATTTGGTTTCCTTGTGCGGAAGATCAATCGTCGATCTTCTAGTGATCAATTCAAACAAGATGCCCATTGAGGCTCCTTTCCCCTACTGGTGCCTCTACACGAGCTACCGTAGTTTATTCCTCGTGAGATCCTCATCATCCAACATCTTGATTGCATGCATGAGGTCTCAATGCCGACAAGGCATTTTTTGAAGTGTGGTTGTCATCCAACTAATTTTGACAGGGCTTCAATGAGAGATTGAAGGCATGGGCAAGTTCTTGCATTATCAACACATGCAAAAGTGGGGTTAAATCGTCTGGCTCTAGGATCCCCACTTCTCATTTTCTCACCGATGTGCGTTTTCCCCAGATTTCGTGACTCTTCCATTCACAGAAGTAGAGAGAGGTATGGTCAAAATTCACTTCACAGCTGTACAAGTTTACGACAGTATCGGCACAACAAATCCATGAAAATATTCACTCTCTCCCA
The DNA here is from genome assembly GCA_009831015.1 of Picea engelmannii. Taxonomy (NCBI): domain Eukaryota; kingdom Viridiplantae; phylum Streptophyta; class Pinopsida; order Pinales; family Pinaceae; genus Picea; species Picea engelmannii. Next base: position 27,832 of record ML824398.1, on the reverse strand, counting down.
CTATATTAGATCAATCATGGACAAACCAAGGCTCACACAACAATCACTCACAACCAATTTACTCTACTCTCTTACCCTCACGAGCTTCCATTTCCCTTCCATTTTTTTGGGCCCTCCAATGAGGGAGTCAAGCCTAGTCCCGCTTTTATACCATATTGGGAAATGGGAGAGGGGCAGCAGACATTATTACACAAATCCAAAATTGTGCTTGAGTGTTCTATTGAACAAAGAAATATAGTACAAATTAACATATGAAGATTTTCTCAATATAAACAAACTACCTTGATCTCACAATCTACTTGGTTGAGAAAATATCTCAACCTCACACCAATATAGGAAGCATCTAGTTGAGAAGATCTAACCACCTCCTAGAGAGGAGGAACAAACTCTCTATGTAGATAACAAATTTACCTAATCATGACCAATAATAATAATAATCACAAATATGATCACACCAAAGACAAGTGGGAGTTACATATTCCAACAAGATCGGTGCTACATAGTTGATTAATAATGGATTGTAGTTAGAGAATTCAAACACGCTTTGATATCTTAAATCCAATTTAAAAGGCTTGATATCTTAAATGCAGTTTAAATCCAAATCTTAATAGTTGTTCTGATTGGTATTTATTGCTTTTTCTAGCATATTTTTAATGTAACGATGTATTTATTTTTCATGTATTCACTGTATGAGTTTAGATTCAATGATTTATTTCTCCACCTTGACGTTCCACGTCTAATCCCTAATTCTCATAGAAGTAAAGAAAGATAATTTGCATTTTTTCTTGGAATTCATTCTCTTGTAGAAGTAAAGAAAGATCAATTGTATTTTTTCATGGAATTCATGTTTCAAATCTTGCACATCAAGACTATAAACATATTTAGCAACAATGTAGAGAATTCCATCGTAGATCTTTTTGTTGTGTCCTCCTTAACAAGGTCGATCCCATTCTAGAAATGGTCAAAACTAATTTTCTATCTTTGTCCAATTGAAAGTCTTGTTTCAAACATACAGGATAGTATAATGTTAATTTAAAAAATGTACTTATGTATTGAATCAAATTATTGTTAAAGATTGTTAGATTTCTTACAACTATATTAAGATTAGATTGTTAGATTGCTTATAGCTACATTAAAATCTTCTTCTATATTTTTCCATATGAAAGTATCGTTTCATCGTCTACTCTTGAGAATTCACAAGATTGACCTATTTATGTGGTATAAAATGCATCCAAGTTAAGGATTTAATGAAAAATAATCTACATTTGTCAACAGAGAACAAATCAAAGGCAATGTTGAAATTGCATATAGGATTTGTGTCATCCATTCGGTATTTCCTTTACAAGTTCAACAACAACTACGTAGAGTGCAAACCTCGATAGAACTATGTAAAGCGTGTGGGTAAAGAAAATATTATAAACCCCAATGTTAGATCAGGCCCTTGATTTGGAATGGATTAAGGAGTAGTGGGAAATCCTTGGTAGAGCTCATTCAAGTTCATGGTTTTCTTCTTTACATGCTCCATCGCCCTCTAATTCTAGAGCAAGTCATCGTTAATTTCTATTCAATGAGAAGGTAGAATACCACACTAGGAAGAGGGAGTGGGCCCCTCTATTATTAAAGTTAAGGAAACGTGGTGTAGGTTACCAATTGAAAGGAAAGTGTTGGGGAAATGAATGGTGTAATTGATTATTCCCATAGTGCCTCACCATCTTGACAAAATGTCGCATCCCTTAACCAGCGAGAGCTCCCACTTGTATGAGGATAAGCACTTGACCAACATTATTTATTAGTAGGTTAATGGTGTTTTTAATGTTATCCAATGGATAGACCAGATTCAACAGTTCAATGTTGTACGCTAAGAATTTTTGAGGGAGTGGTGGATCTTCGGTACCATGCCATGCGTGAGGGGCGCAACGCCTTTTTTTATTTTGGGAATGGGAAGACAAGTTCCATTCAAACGACCCCCTAACTTTTCATTCTCCTCCGAAAAGGTCACGTTTTTTCAGAGCATATGAGTTTGGAGAAGGAATAGAGGAAGACTTTAATAATTCCATACCAGTCACATGCTCTCTCAATGAATTATTATCACAAGAAATTGCTCCATTGGAATGCCCAAGGGTATAGCCTCACATCACATCTTGGTTTTCCCCCCACTTTCTACAGTTATTGTTGGGAGGTTTGGAGAGTAGGGCCTCTATAAAGGTAAAGGGTGGGGCTCTGTCTATTTAGAAATGAATTCAAGAAACCTTGATAGACATGTGTAAAATATGTAGGTAAGGCAAGGATTATAAACCATGGAGACTATGCATCAACTCTAATGCACTATAGGTTGGCCTCTTTATTTGATAGGGGAAAAAATTATATACCATGAAGACTTTTCATCAATTCCAATCCACTTGACATTGGACCCTGGGATTTTAGGAAATTGTCAATGTCAAATGCATCGGGGTTGATGCAAAATTTGTTTGGTCTATCATCAAATCCAAAAACCCAATCTCCTATGTGTTGGGGTTTATGCAAAGTTTGCATGATGTATAATTTTTACTATCTACAAAATGCTTCCCTAACATTACCGACATGTGTGTACAACATACTTGCAAACAATATGGTGTATGGTATCATTGATGTGTCATGTTGAGAGGAATTTGTATTTCCTACTTACAATTTTGTTGTAGTCTGTAAGGGAGAAAAAATACTACTCCATTATGAAAATATGTATAACAATATCACTCAATATTGGGTTTCTTCAAAATAAAGTTGAGTAATAAGTGCCAAGGTACAAAGTATTAAATACTACATATTAATATGTATGTTGTTGAATTTAAAATTACTATAGATTTAAAGTTACTAGTGCTTATTGTTGACCAAAAATAAATAGGAGACACTGTGGTATTTCCTTACAAATCATCTTGATTAACACAACATAGTGCATTTCAACTCAAATTAATGTGTTATAGTCCCTCTTTTTTAACATATTTAATGATGTCTTGTCACAACGTCATTGGAATAGCCAAAATGTTACAGTACAAGTTCTTTCCCTGTCATTTATTTTGGATTTGAAAATAATTTAATACGGAGAAAACACAAGTGTTTAATGAATATTTTATGTGTGAAGTTCAAACACAATATAGATAGTTATCATTATTTATTTTGGATTTAAAAATGATTTAATACAGGGTCCCTGAGGTGTAGGACAGTTGGTGACGGATTGTGCTATTAAGGAACTATGTGATGTTAAAGTCATCGGTTCGAAACCTGCGGGGACAAAAAATTCATCCATGTTGAGGGTTGGTGTGGCTCAAGCCAGGTGCGATCCCCGGGATATTTTGACGGCTTAGATGCCCTTGAGTCGTGGTTTCTTAGCCACATGCTAGTCCAACAGGTCATGGATAAACTAGCAAAAAAAATAAAAAATACAGAGAAAACACAGTTGTTTAATGAGAATTTTATGTGTGAAGTTCAAACAAAGTATAGGCACTTATCCTTAGATATTATGTAAATAGCAAGAAAAACATGCCACTAAAATTGGATGGAAGTAAGGAATTTATGGCTAAAAGTGCCTGAGGCATGCCGAATTTCAAATTGATCAAGGTATGTATTGGATGAATTGGTTGTGAGCATTTTTAATACAGAACTATTCATTTCATTGGTGGAGTAAAATTTTTGGTCCTCAACATGCATATTCAATTTGTTTGATTAAACACCTTTCAACCCAACAAGAGAAAAGAATGAATGTACAAGTAACCATGCGTAAAAAAAAGTGATTGTTCCTAAAAATGGCTAGTTGACAATATCTCTTAAAAAATTTACTAGATATGAGTTGAATTAACCTAAGTATATAGAGTTTAAAGGAGAAAAGGATTATTTAGAAAATACTAAGTATCATTTGACTTAAACTAAGTATCATTTAACTTAAACCAAGTATAAAGAACAAAAGTCTAAAAGGTGGTTGAGCATGTAAAGAAATAAAGAACAAAAGTCTAAAAAGTGGTTGAGCATGTAAAGAAGAAAATTGAAAACCTGAATGAGCTCTACCAAGGATTTCCCACCACTCCTTAATCCATTCCATATCAAGGGCCCAACCTAGCATTGGGGTTTATGCAAATTATCCATGGTTTATAATCTTTTCCTTACCCACATGTTTTACACAATTCTATTGAGCTTTGCACTCTACATAATTGTTGTTGAAACCGACCAGGAGATAACTAATGGTACTTTGGATAGTTGTTGACATTTATTCTGAATTTAAGTTTATATATCTATAATCTATGGTTGCCATGCACATGCGTTCAATGCCAAATGGAACAAATCCTATATGCAATTTCAGCAGTGCCTTTGATTTGTTCTATATTAACGAATGTAGATTTTGTGTCATTAAATCCTTGACCTAGATGCATCTGGTACCACGTAAATACATCAAGCTTGTGAATTCTCAATAGTGGATGATGAAATGAGACTTTCATATGGAAAAAGACACAGGTATATTTTAATGTAGCTATAAGCAATCTAACAATCTATACTTTTCATGGAGTTGTAAGCAATCTAACTATCTTTAACAAGAATTCTATTCAATATAAAACTACCTTTTTTAAACTAGCATTATTCTACCATGTCTCTGTTTGAAACGGGACTTTCAATTGGACAAAGACAGAAATGTAGTTTTGATTGCTTCTAGAATGGGATCGGTCTTGTTAAGCAGGACACAACAAAAAGATCTGCAAAGGATCTTTCTACATTGTTTTCAAAGACATTCACAGTATTGACGTGCAATATTTGAAACATAAATTCCAAGAAAAAATAAAAAATATATTTCTCTACTTCTACGAGAATTAGGGTTGGATGTGGAAAGTAAAGGTGGAGAAATAAATAATTGAATCTAAACTTAGTAAATACATGAAAAATAAATACATGATTACATTAAAAATATACCAGAAAAAAAGATATATACCTTTCAAAATAACTATTAAGATTTGGATTTAAACTAGATTTAAGATATCAAGCATTTTAAATTGGATTTAAGATAGCAAGGCTTGTTTGAATTATCTAAATACAATCCATTATTAATCAACTATCCATTGTCTCAATGAATTTTTTTTTAGAAATACCTCCAAAGACAATAAATGGAGCATACATCCATGAAAGCAATGATTTCTCCCACTAAAAAGTAACATCCATGGAAACTTCCTAAGTATGGATAAGAGGAAACTGGTTGGTACCATGATAGTTTCCAATGCCAAGGGAATTGGAGCTGATGGATTGAGTATTGTTAAACTTGAGGAGACTACCTATAAATACATAGGTATTCATAGTTATATTGTTTGGACACAATTTTTCTGAGACCTCAATGAATGCTTTGAAATAGATACTCATTATTTGGGCCACTTGACCAGTTTGTTAGGAAAAAAACATCCAAATAGCTTGAAAATAAAAAGAGAAGTAGTTTTATGCCTTGAGAATTAGACAAAAGAATGAAAGTTAAGCCTCTTCAAGGGGGAAACCTCCTTTTACAATAGAACAAATGTACAAGATGAGATTATTCTAAAACTGGGTCTCCTTGATATATATAGGAGACAAAGGGTACAATTACAATAGAACGGTCTAGATGACAACACTAATAAAACAAAAGAAATGTAATAACTCAATATCTAGGGCCTTATCTAGGGATTAATATGGGGATTTATGCATAACATAGGGATTTTTCTAGGTATTAACAAAGATTAAGCAAGTTGGTACAATTGAAGAGTTCATCTCATCTTTTGAGCAACTCGTCATCAACATCGAAGGCATGTTAGATACCTTCTTTAGTGAATGCTTTACCAATGGCCTGAAGGAAGAGATTTGTTCCCAAGTATTAATGGCTCATCCTACTACTTGGTTAGAAGTCTGTCAAAGAGTCAGGGAAACCCAAAAGGTGGTGAATTCCCAAATTAATAAAAACATCATTTATTCCCCATTCCCATCTGACTATTTCTCCTCCTACCAACCCCTCTTTTCTCTCTCTTCTCCTCAAGATCCATAAGTTAACATGTGTTGAAATTGTGGGGCACCAACTGAAAGCTCTCTAATATAATTGTGATGATAAATATTTCCTCGTGCATAAATGTATGGAGAAAAAACTCTTTATGGCCATTTCAGAGGACATTTAGGATTAGGAAGCTAAAGTTATACCTTAGGAGCCTCTGCCTCACTGTTACAGGAAAATTGCTTTAATGACAGTTTATTTATATAATTAATATGTTTATTGATGATTGATAAAAAGATGATACATTTTTCTCATGACAGTGTACCTTATAGGCATTGACTCGTCATGAGAGTGAATAGGTGTGACTTGTGTCTCTTCACTAACTACTGATTAATTAGTAGTTTTAGTTATATTCATTATTAATTATTAGTTTTATATATTTATTATGTTTGTAACAATGTCCTCCCCTTTTTGAAATGCTTTGTCCTCAAAGCAAGGGTAATGAAGGGTATCGTTGTTGAAAACTTTATGTTTCCTAGGAAGAATCTTCTTCTGGAAGGTTTTTCCATTTTATTAGATATTCTTTAATGGTTATGGAGTGTAACATTTTTTCCTTAGTGGAAAGAATAGCTTATGGTTCTAAAATGATTCTTCCTTCATCATCAAATTCAGGTATTTCCGTTTGAATGAGTTGGGCTTGTCTTAGTACCTTCTTGACACATGAGACATAAAATACGTTATGGGTGCAATTGTTATCTGGTAGTTTCAATCCATGAGCTACTTCACTATTTTTTTTGTTAATTTGAAAAGGCCCATAGAATTTTGGAGCCAATTTTTTCTTCCCTTGTTTCTTGAGGGAGAGTGAGACAAACACCCAATTTCCTTCATCGAACTCTCTTTTTTATCTATATGGTTTGCTTTTTGTTTCATTCGATTACAGGTTGTTGTTAAGTTTTCTTTTAATATTTTGAGGATTTTCTACTCTTCATCTAGTTGATTCTTTACTGCTTGAACTTTAGTTTCAATCAGTGCAAACTACTTCCATTTGTGTGGTTCATAACCATATAAGACTTGGAAAGGGGTCATTTTAGCAGAAGTGTGTTAGGTAGAGTTATAACACCATTCTAGTAAATGTAACTATTGGGACCACTTGTTATGTTTATCTATGAAAAAACAACGGAGATAGATTTCTAAACATTTATTTACAATTTATGTCTAATCATTTGTTTGTGGATGGTAGGATGAGCTTGTATTAAGGGATATTCCGATTTGTTTTAAAAAATCTTTCCAAAAAATTCCATTAAATTTAGCATCCCTATCATTGACAATGACCTTTGGAAATCCATGCAATTTATAAATGTTTTTTTCAAAAAACATCGGCAATTTGTTTTGTTGAATCGATTTTCCTTACTTCCATGAAATGAGCATATTTGGTTAATCTGTCAACCACAAAAAAAATCTTATCCTTTCCATCAGACATGGGAAACCCATCAATGAATTCCATCAATATTTCTTCCCATTTTTGGTTAGGGATGTGTAGAGGATGACGTAATCCTAGAGTCATAACATTTTTCATTTTTATTTCTTTGACATGTGTCACATTCAATGAAAAAAAAATTAATATCTCTATTCATTCCCTTGCAATAAAATGATTGTTGGGCATTATAGTAAGTTTTAAAAAATCTTATGTGTCATGTTGTTGGAGAGCTATGTGACTCCCTTAAGACCTTTCTTTTAAAATTTGAGGATGGAATTAGATAGATTATATCCTTATACCATAAAATGTCATTTCTCAATTCAAGTTTGGGGTTTTGGTCCAAATTGTTGATTATTGAATAAGATTTGGGATCTTTGGCATACTCCACTCAGATTCCATCCTACCAATCAAGGATTATCATTGTCGTTGCATATGTTGTTACATCGTCATCTTTTCGTGATAGTCCATCAGCAATAACATTGTCCTTCCCTCTTTTGTGTAATATCTCCATATCAAAGGTGGAGATTTTTTCCATCGATTTATGTTGCTCAGTGGTCAATGTTTTTTGTTGTAATAGATATTGAAGACTATTGTGATCTATACATATCGATAATTTACTTCCCAAGAGATATTGTCTCCACTTAGCTAATGCATGTATGATGGTGAGCATTTCTTTATCATAAGTAGGTTTTAAGCTTTCCCTCTTGTTGAGCTTTTAGCTTTCAAATGCTATTGGATGGTTGTTTTTCATTAACACTGCACCTATTCCAACACCTGAAGCATTACACTCTATGTTGGCGCACAGTGGGAAGACCCAGGGTTCAACGTGAATTTATGACCAAAACCCTCAGATATCGTCCCTTTCGGCATCACCCACAAGCATATGAAGTCTCACCCGAGGTATCTATGGGAACTACAAGAACCAAATTTATGCAGTGATGAAGGGATGGGAGACAGTCCTTATAACCATTGTACTTAGTATTTGTTCAATATTCCTTATATCATGTGTGTGGAAACACAGTAACATGTAACATATTCGTAGTAACAGAACATATATAATATGTGCGCAATAAACAAAACATCAAACACATCATAACACATAGACAAAATGGTCGGCTTCTTATTATATTATTTAGAACATCCATTACAAAATGTGTGAACTACGCTCATACATTGTGTCTCAGACATACCCAACATCCGGACACATACAAAATTCCCTTGACTTTCTCCTATTCGTCTACTCCCTATCTATCTCCATATCCCTCTATCTCTTTGTCTCTCTCTCATATATCCCAAAACCCTTACATATTTATATAGTTACAATCGGGCTTAGCCCATATCGATGGACCCAAAATGTCCAACGGCTTCCAATGCTCTTCCTTCTTTTGTGCGCGCTAATCCCTACATGTGAAAGTACACCAAATTTCTTTCCTTATTTTCCGTGCACTGATGTCGCTATGTTCGTGCATTTTTCTCCTGTGAAAGTCCCAAAATTGGTCCCCAAAATCCTGTCCCAACAGACCCCCAACAATCACCTATGGCTTGTCTCAAGCCACTCAGTCCTTTCATTGTGCTTCCTTCCACGTCACAACAAACTTCTGAAAATTTTCCTTCACGGTTTCGATCTTCTCCTTTTCATGTGCTTCTTTCACCAAAATCCCCTATGTTGTCTGCATGGTAATGGGGGTCTTCAGTTTTTCTGCATTGTCTTGCACTACATGATTTACTATACCTTGTGCAACTGCAAGTTCTTTTGTCACCCGAAATGTTTCTTCTTGCAGTGGTTCAACTCTTATCTGGTTTATCTTGTGGTACAACTTCCTATTCTCAACTATTGCATCCATTTGTTCTGTCATTGGCAGAGTGCTCATTGTTTCTATGAACTTCTGTGACTTCTCTTGCACAATTTGTAACATGTGTTCTATTGCTTGTAACTTTGCATCCTCCATCAATTGAGTCCACACTACTCTCTTCATACAAATTTGTGTGTTCATCATCCAAACTCCTAATACTCTCTGTAGTCATCATGGTTATCTTCTCTCGTTTCTCCCTTTCTTCTAGTGGGGTACTTGGCATTGTGAAAGCTTCCAAATTGACTATCTGTACATGGAAGGCTTGAATGGATTCACTTATCTTTGTCACTTGATATTCCAAGGGAGTATATACTTCCATTTGTACCTCTGGGATGTTGACTTTTACCTCATGGACTTCTTGTTGCAACCTTGGTGTTCTTTGCGCAGCCTCGTCCTGCTCTAGCATGAGTTTGCTATACTTTTTGTGTAGTGCTTCATTGTCTACAGTCACTTTGAACAACTCCATAGAATTTTATTCTACGCACAACTGAATCTCTTGTGTGACACTTTTCTGCAAGCTATGTAGCACGTTCAGTGGTAACTGTGACAACACTAAGTCAATATGACTTAAGGCTTGCACGTGCTCCTACATTTTTATCGTGGGGAACTTTATAGCCCCTACAGATATCTTCATGATCAGACACTCTGTTGATGTTGATGATGGTTGAGATGTCGTCGGTCATGACTCTATTGTATTTGTTGTGATCGTTGTTTGTTCTTCTTCTATCAGTTGTATTGGCACTATCATGTTCGATTCCGAAATCTAGCACAATGTAGTTATCTGCACCTACACATTTGTGTACATTTCCTCATGTTTCTGCGCAGCTCGCTGAATTAATTCTTCAATAACTTATTTCACCCGATCTCCAATATTCTCCAAGTCATCTTCAGTTAAGGCCTAGATAGCTACTTCCTTTGAGGCTATCCTCTTCTTGTGTTTATTTGTTAATATCTCCTTAGGATGCTCTTTTCTCTTCTCTCTATTGTGCGGTGTTGTTTTCTGAGTGTCTCCTACACCATTCCCTTGTTCTTCATGTTCTTGTTCTTATTCTTGATCCTTCTCTTGGTGTTGTGTCTCCTTCTACGTTGTTTCCAGCACTAGGTTTTTCCACTTTGCTTCCCAGTCGTTTACAATCAGACTGACATCCTATTCTATCAATCTGTAGATGGTCGACAACCATTGTTGATCTGGATCCCTTTTTTCTTGGATGTACATGTGATGTGGCCTTTCTTTGAATCGAGCAATTTATTTATATGCTTCAATTGTTTGAGGTAGGATGTGTGGTGTTTCCTCAATACATTGTCAAATTGTCTCCATATAAATGTATAAAATGACATTGTTGTCCATTTTCCTATTCTTATGCGCGATTTGCCACAAAGAAACATACCTCGCTATCAGGAATGGTTCCTGCGTACCTTCCCAGAACTGAGTTTCTTTCGACTCCCTCCAAGCAACCAATGTAATCAAAATCAGTAACCATGCATAGTGGAACTTTGTACCTTTATCCTGCACTTCCATGTAGTCATTTAAAAACCGGTTCACCAAAAATATCGCCCAGTTCATCTGCACTTTTTAGTTGTTTCTATTACTCCTACTGTCACCTAGTCTCTACGACATTTTCTGATTAACTTGCAAGCCATCACATGCATCCTAAATATGATGGTATCATCATTAATGCTCACAATGTCCAATCCATGTGCTTCTCTGTGCATGTCGTATTTTTCCTTCATCATTTCCACTAATGCTTTATCTTGAGTCTTATATGTGGGTTTCTTTGTGTGTGTTGTATTTGTCCTTCATCCTTTCGCTAATGATTTCTCTTCGAATGTACAAAAAAATATGATCCTTTCTCATCGTCCCTCGTCTGCTTTTATAGGTTGTTTCCAGTTGTTTCATTCCTCTTTGTGCCAAAATTCGTAGTCCAATCTAATTTAGTTCACATTCAATTATTGTACGGATTCTGCATTAATTTTGTATTTTCCGATGGATCGTGGTCTAGATTTTCTATCCTATCAAAATCACGTCGTCGCTTTTCAATTATGACAACATGTTTTCGTCGTCTCACCGTCATGTTTTCTCTTTAATTATTTTCCCATCATCTATGTAGGTCTTTATTCTGGCTCTTTTTGTGCGCAATTCAATTCTCCTTTTTGCAAGCAATTAAATTCTCCCTCCTATGTGCAATTTAATTCTCCTTAATGCACATGACATTTTATTATTCATCTCTTTTTCTGCTAATTTAAATTTTTGAACAATACCCGATTTAGAACTTCAAGCCTCCTGTCTCTTCAAATGTTTATTATGGCTTGCCTCAAGTTTTTTTTTTTTTTTTCTTCAGTCTAATACATATACTATAGTACATATATTGCACACTCGGGCTAGTGCGCAGAAGGATGGTTGTACCTATATAGTTTCAGTCAAATTTCGTTGACCAGTCCTTCCATGATTTCCCCATTCAATTTATCCGAATAAACAACACCTGCCTCTATCACAAATCTTATCACATACAGACCCAACTAGTGCATTTGGAACTTTCGTTGCTACACAAATTTGTTGTCATAGAGAAAAACTAGGTCTCCCATCTGAAACTTATTGTGTTTGATATGTTTGTCATGAGATGCCTTTTCGCATGCTTTCTGAACATTTGGATGAAATCTAGCAATGAAGAGGTATTCCTCCAGTTACACTATCTCTAACAGTCTTTTCTCTACTGCACCAGAATTTGTGAGCTTTGTCAAGACAACAATGCGCAGACTCGGCACAATGAACTCCATGGGCATAACTGTTTCATGGTCGTATACTAATTGAAATGGTGTATGTCATGTCAACTTATTACATGTGGTTCGATATGCCCATAGTACTGCGGGAATCCTCAGATCCAAATCATCTTGATTTACATTACATATCTTCATCATCACATTCTCTAAGATCTTGTTAAACGCTTCCACTGTTCCATCCGCACGAGGATGATAAGGTGTTATCTTCTGGTGATAAATATGAAATTATTCTATCAAAGAAGAAATTGTTTTATTCAAAAAATGGGTCCCATGATCACTCATAAGGATTCTCGGACATCCAAACCTCATAACAAAATTCTCAAATAGAAATTGTGCAGCAGTCTCTGAGCTGAAATCTTTGACAGGTTCTACTTCATCCGATCGAGTCAAGTCATATGTCGTAGTGATTATATATCTTTCTCCTCACCTCTTTTTTGTATGATGATCTGTCCAATGAAATCAACTGCCCATTTATCAAAAGATTGTAACATAACTTGCGGTATTAAAGGCATCTCATCTCTTCTGGATGGATTCCCAACTCACTGACAAACATCACAAGTCTAACAGAACTCAACATCCTTATGAAGGGTGGGCCACCAAAGTATTGCGTGCGAAATTTTATCAGTCATCGCTTTCCTTTCATAGTGGCCTCCTGCAATTACTTCATGTGCCTCTGATAATACCATAGGCCTCTTTTGCTCTAATACACATCGTCGGAGAATACCATATGCGCCTAAATTATACAAATTCCATGCTCTAAGCTGATAATGTGTTTCCTTTACTCCTAACTATTTATTCTACGCAATTGTAAAGTCGGGTGGGGCTACTCTTGTGCTCAAGAACTGGAAAACACCTACAAAGTAATCATTGACCATGTGTACTACAAACAATTGTGCATCTGGTAGATTGTCATCCATACTTCCTGCATCTTCCCCTATTAATATGTGCGACAAATGGTCAGGTCCTATATTTAATTTTCCTAGTTTCACAATCACTTCAAAATCATACTCCTGATATAATAACAACCATATGCATATATTCCCCCCCAACATTGGCTTATTGACTAAGTATCTCAGCGTAGAATGATCTGTGTACATCTTAAAATGTGATCCCATCAGATAATGCCTAAACTTTTGTAGTGCATACACCATTGTCAGTCCGTCATGCTCTGTATTAGTGCAATTTTTTTTTCAGTTTTCAAAAAAAATTTGTTAGAAAATGTAATGGGATGATATGAATCTCCTTCCCCTGGTTGAGCTATAATTGCGCCTATCGCTATAGATGATGCATCTATGTGGACATGGAATTCCTTCTTCGAATCTGGAAATACTAAAATTGGCACAGTAACAAGTTTCTGCTTCAAGGTATCCAAACTTTTTGACATCCCTCGTTCCATTGAAACTTGACCTCCTTCTTCAACAAATTTTCCAGCAGGTTTTTGATCTGTGCATATCCCCTAATAAAAATTTTGTAGTGCCTCGTATGACCCAACGTTGCTCACAGTTGTCGCACTGAAGTAGGTGGTGTTAGATCAACAATAACAACAATATTCGAAGGATCAACCAAAATTACTTGTTTAAATACTACATGACCCAACAGGATACCAAATGGTGCGCATAAAATACACTTCTTCAAGTTCAAGGAAATATGGAACTATGTACATCTGTCGAAAATCAAGCGCAAATTTTCAATATGGTCCTTCAACAAACTGAACAATTTCCAATCATCCAAGTATACTTCAAGGAATTTATTTAAAACACGTGACAACAACTCGGTAAAATACTGTTGGCACATTTTTCAATCCAAAAGGCATGATTGTATACTAATAACATCCCCATTCTGTCGCAAATGTTGTTTTATTCCTATCCTCCTACGCAATCTTAATTTGGTGATACCCAACAAATCCATCAGTAAATGAGTAAGATTCTTGTCCTCCTACATTCTCCAAAACTTCATTTGTAAACAAGGTAGGAAACAGGTCATGTAAGTAAGTATCATTCAATTTTTGTAGATCCATGCAAATTTTGACTCCACCTATTTTTTTGTCCTGGACCACCATCAGGACTCATCCATTCTGACTCTGTGACAAGTTAAATAATTCCAGCTTCCAACATCCTATATATTTATGCTTTCACTTTCTTCATTTATATTGGGTTCAATCATTACAGTCTTTGCTTCACTGGATTGACATCCAGCTTCAAAGGGATCCCCATCTACCCTAGTTCCCCAGCAATCCCTTTCATTTCCCCTTTCATTTCTTAAAATGTAGTTGGTAAAAGGTACTGGAATTCATGTAGTAAATCAACAATATTATCGACAGTTTATTCATCCCAGTAATCTCCAATGTGTGTGAACTTGGGATTATCCTTCGTACAAATATTCACCTTGTGCATTTTCAACGACATTGCATACTCGACAGATTCAAGCTCGAGACCCTCTACTACACGCTCTCCTTCAGTTTCTAGCACTTGCAAATTTCTCGGGTCTTCATCCTCTTGGTCTTCTCCAGCAATTTATAGCATTCCAAAACCTCTTGCACAGTCACAAAATATCTGGGTGCACTGCATAAGGGTACTAGTCTCGTCGAGTCTTCTGATGTAAAGATTTTTTTTTTGATAATTTGCAGAGTTGTGTCGATCGAAGGGGCACCATATTCAAAATCGAAATTTACCTTGAAGTTGTGATTCAAATATTCCCAATCTATTGTTCCACTGCATACTTCCAGTTTTATATACCAGTTCTTCAGGATCGCATCCAGAATGTGTACAAAAAAGTGTGTCAATTCTTACTTAGGTATTGAGCTCCATGTCACGGTGCATTGTGTAAGATGATTTGTAGGAAAAATCAACCCAGTATACTTATGTGCAGTATATTCATTTTATGTTCCGAACCTAACCTATAATAGCCTTCAGCATTTCTGCCAATTCTCTATTCTATCCTTATGTGTAACCCACCACCTTGCAGGAGTCACTTTTAGCGCGACATCTAAAGTTAGCAATCTATGTTGTTTTGGTATCTGCAATTTGAATTATTTTACAAAAGAATATATATCTGTTATTCTATCATACTTCGAGGGATCACTGATCCGGACGGATTTCCACACATGGAAGGACTTTACTGTGTTTACCAAGTTGATTTGTAGAGTGGTGAAGGTGGTAAACTTATATGTTTTGAGTTTTATTTTCTCATGCATTTTATTAATGATTTGTGAGGAAAAGGTCTCATGCATTCTTATGCTTTTATGAGGTGCTCGTGCATTTAATTATGCTTTATGAGCTTTTGGAAAAAAACTCATACATTTTGATGTAAAATGATTAATACTTGTGAGGGAAATTAGACTCATGTATTTATCATTAAATTATAATTTTGGAAATTAGTTTTTATGTGAGAAACCACCTCACACCAATTTGTCATTATTCTCACTTATAGATTGAGAGAATCAAGGACATGAATGAAGAGTCTTTGGGTGGTTTTGAGACGTTTCCCATTATGTACTTGAAGATAGTTTGAGATCCTACATTCATGGATCATGTTTTTCCTCTTTTGTAATTAGATCCTATTATTGTGGATCTAGGAATTAATGCTCTTTCTTAAGAGAGAATGAGGACAAACTATATAATGCCTTATGTGAGCCCTATATAAGGGGGGAGAGTAATGGAGAGTTACTGTGTGGAGTTAGAGAGACATAGTGCTACTACTCCTAAGCATTGAGAAACTTATTCATGTAAGGTATTATCCTTCTTGATGTATGGAGAGATATGAGTGTGAGTAGTCTTCTTGAATCCTCACTAAAGGAGGAGGCATATATTATGTAATCACTTATGAGAAGGTCTCAACATCTTTTGAAGAATGAATGAAAGAGATATGTATTCCAATTGAAGCGGGTCCGGAGACGTAGCCCAGGAGGGGTGAAATCCGTTACCAACATTGGTTATCTCTCTCTTGTCTTTTCATGTGCTTATTCCATTTGAGTTCATGTATGTTATGTATTCTTGTTTAAAAAGTATGGTTAATCATGAATTCATATGCCCTTTAAACCTTATGCAAATACTTCGTCGAAAAATGATTCTCGATTAAAAACTTGTGTAGAGTAAAGCACTTGTCTGTTTTCAGATCAATTGCGTACCTCATCTCCAATCTAGCGCAACGTGTGGGTAATGTAAGCACATCTCCTTGTACATATTTCAGGTAACCTCTATTTCCATTGTTCTAGGGCTTCTTCTGAATCCGAAATGCAAGAACAGGTACTTTGTCAACTAATTACACCCTCAGCAGTAGGATTAACATAGTCATCCATCTGTGCAGTCACATTATAAGGGTTATCAAGTTCTTTAGTATTGAATCCTCCCCTTGTTGGTTCTACATATTGTCTTCCTTCTATGTGATTCAATGGCGCAGTAACTCTCAAGTATCCTACTTCAAAGATCATTTGTCTCTTTTTTAGATCAATAATGGTTTGATTATCAAAATCCCAATTGAGTCCAAGTAACGATGGATAAGGTTTACTATCATCCACAATCTCAATTACTTCAAAATTTGTTGTGTTGTGCACTCCATCGATATTAACATTCACCCTTGTCAGTCTTCCAATCAAAACAATCTTGTGTTGATTTGTTAGCCTCAACTGAATAGGTGACCAAATCAACTTTGGTTTTCCCATCATCTCCCATGTCTTCTTCGGAAGGACGTTTATATCAGATCCTAGATCCAAGATGATATTATCCATATCATAGTCTCCTATATGCACATCAATTCAGAATTCCATATTCATCCTTTTCTTGTGTTGTACCTGGTTAATTACTCATTGTGCAACAGGTGCTTCTTTATCTTGTGCACACTAGTCGATCATCCCACACAACACATTTAATGTATTTTCATCCTTTATTAGTTCTAAACAACTCTTTAAAAAATGCTTTAGAGTACTTTCCTTCTCAATTGGCCTTTCTGTAATCGAGTGGTCATAGGTTGGAGGCATGTCATACACGGGTGGCATAGTCAATGCTCCCCATTCTATTTATAGTGTCTCCTTCCTTGCTTTCTTATATGTGCCTCTCTCTTTTCGAGGGTCAAACGTCGAAGGAGGTTCTTCTGCTTTCCTGACCCACTAGTCGGTATGATTTCCTTGTTTTGTCGAATGGGCTCTTGTTCTTTCTCCTCCATGCATAATTGTTGCTACCCTTAGTCGATCATCGTGCTCTTCCGCTGCTATCATCTGCATATTTTGGTTCATTTTTTCCTGCCACTTCTTGATCGGCTGCAGGAAGTCTTCCATCGCATTATCCAGCTATCTACAGTATATGCATATCATACAAATATTCTGACAATCTTACGCTAAATTCCCAGGCTGGTTACAATTGTAGTAGATAATTGGTCTTCTTCCTCTATCGAATTGTCCTCTTCCCCAACCTCTGAATCCTCTTCTTCCTCCTTGATTGTATCCCCTCGTAGTATTATATTACGGTACCCCTCCTTTCAATCCATCTTCCCCTTGAACTTTGTATGCATTTGAGGTGCATTCTCTCATTAGATCAAGTGTGTGACAATTATGTTCATCGTGTCCCACGGACTTATAAAAATTACAAAATAATATTTTCGCAGTATTCTGATACTTTTGATTCAAAGGACAGGTGGTTGGGTGATGAACCATCATTCTACATATCTCACACCATACCCCTCCTTCTGTGGCCAAGGGATTCAGAGCTCTTGTAGCCAAATAACCTGCAAAGGGTTTTGTAGAATTTGGAGTTGCTAATACCGATGTGGATGACATAACCTTTTTCAATGTTTCAAAACATTATTCCGCCTTCTTATTCCATTTGAAGGAATTTTTCTTTAATAAGTTTGATAGTGGTGTTGTCAAATGAGCATAGTTATTAATAAAATTTGGTAATAACTTGTTAATCCTAGGAACCCTGCTAGTTTTGAGATGTTTTTTTTTTTTTTGGCCATTTTGTGATTGCTTTGATTTTGTTGGAATCCACCTTGACTCCTTTCTTGGATATGACATGGCCAAGGTATTCTACTTCTTCCTTACCAAAAGTACACTTTGATAGTTTAGCATAAAAATGGTTTTCATCTACGAGAGAAATTACATGCTCCAAATGCCTAAGATGCTCTTTCCATGTCTTACTGTAGACAAGAATATCATAAAAAAAAACCTGATACAAACTTACTTAGGTAGGGTTGAAAAATGTCATTCATAGTTGCTTGGAAGGTAGCAGGGGTATTGGTTAATCCGAAAGGAATCACCTCAAATTCACAGTGACCTTGGTGTGTTTAGAAATTCTTATTTGCCACATCTTCTAACCTTATTCGGATCTGATAGTGCCCTAATCTGAGATCTAATTTTGAGAAGTATTTTTCTCCATGGAGTTCGTCCAACATATCATCTATAAATGGCATAGGAAACTTGTTTTTTATAGTTATTTTGTTTAGGCCTCGATAGTGTATGCATAGTATGAACGATCCATCATTTTTTAGAACTAACACAACTTGGGATACATCTAGGATCCTACTCATTGTAATAATCCCACACTTTAACAGATCTTGAATTAGTCACTTTAATATTTATAAAGTGACATTTTTCAATTAATGAGATTTGAGGGGGTACGATAACTTTAGAAAAGGTCATGTATGGTCAATTAAAAGGGCCGGATGAGTTGGAAAGGTATGGCGGAGTTGTATGGACGGAAGGGGCCAGGGATAGAGACGGTTGAATCATATGGTGGAGATGACGAAACAGTGAGTCGTATGACGGATGGAACAGACAGATCGTACAACGCTGGGATAGGCGAGACGTACGATAGGAGGCAGGTGGCGTCTTGTACAACGAATGATTGCACGGTGGTAGTGTTGGTATATATTGGTTGTAGGGATTCGTTGAAATCTTAATGATATGGACAGGTATGGCCCTACTCATCTCCTATACCACTGTTACAGGAAAATTGCTTGAATGGCATAATAGTTTTGTAATTAATATATTTATTGATGATTGATAAAATATGATACATTGCTCTCATGACGATGTACATTATAGGCACTGACGGGTCATGAGAGTGAACAAGTGTGACCTGTGTCTCTTCACTAACTATTGATTAAGAATAGTTAGTAGTTTTAGTTATATTCATTATTAATTATTAGTTACAAACATTATATATATATATATATATATATATATATATAATGTTTGTAACATTGACTGAAAATATTCCTCCCTCTACTCCATGGAATGTGGAACCCCAAATCTTCATGAATGCCTTCACTAGTATTTTGACTCTCCAAACTCTCAAATTGATTGGATACATCAAAAATCACAAAGTCATTATAGTAATTGACAGTGGTAGCACCCATAACTTCATTCACCAATGGATAGTCTAAGAAACACAATGTTATATCCATGTTGTAAAAAACTTCTAGATCACGATTGTTAATGGAGGAACTTCCATGAAATTTGGGGGTCATTATGAAAATGTGTGTCTTCAAATGGGCGATATTCCTTAAAAACCCACATGTTTGCAATTGAAATGGGTGGTTGTGACATTGTTTTGGGAGTTGTATAGTTATGAACTTTTGGTTCCATCACTATGGATTTATATGAGTTATACATGAGGTTTCCAATAGGAGGGGCAACACTACACTTTCCAAGGAATCACAATCGATTCTATCAATATCATCATCTCACATTGTATGGAAAAACATATTAAAATGGAGAATTCAGGAATTGTATCCCAATTCCATGCCATTCATGCCTTTGATACACCTTCTCAACCCATCCATCCTAACATGTATTTAGTCTTGTCTAAACACCAATATGTCTTTGAAAACCCCAAAATCCTCCCATCTCCCTGAGGTGCACATGATCATTCAATTTTTCTCATTTCAGATAGCCTCCCACCCAATGTACACCCTTATCATCACCCATTTTCCCAAAATAATGAAATTGAAAAGATAGTTTAGGAGTTATTAGGCATTGGTGTCCTTCACCCTAGTATCAGACCTTATTCATCACTAATTTTCATGGTCCTAAAAAAATAAATCACTTGGAACATGTGTCTTAACTTTCAAGCTCTCAACAAAATAACAATCAAGGATAAGTTCCCCATTGCCATCATTGACGACCTCTTGGATGAAATAAAAACCGCTCAATTCTTCACCAAACTTGATCTTTGTTCTGGTTATCACCAAATTTTCATGAAGGAGGTAGATATTCCTGAAACTCCTTTTCACACTCATGAAGGATATCATGATCTCTTTGTGATGCCCTTTGGTCTTTGCAATGCACCTTTCACCTTCTAGAGTCTCCTTAACAACATCTTTCAACCCTTTCTATGTCATTTGAACTCGACGTTTTTTATGACATCTTGATCTATAGTAAAACTTGACATGCCCATTTCACCGATGTGGATCAAGTCTTATAACTGCTTGTTAATCATAAAATATTTATCAAGAGATCCAAATGTGCCTTTGATATCTATAAAGTGGAATATTTGGGTCATATTGTTAGTCATGATGGTGTACATGTGTACCTAAAGAAAATTGAATCCATGAAGGATTGGCCACATCCCAAAACTCTTAAAAGGTTACAAAGTTTTCTTGGTCTCACCAGTTACTATAGAAAGTTTTTCAAGAACTATGGTAAGATTGCATTCCCCCTCATCACCTTGCTTAAAAAAATGATTCCAGTTAGAATAAATTTGCATATCATACCTTCTAGGACTTGGAAGAATGTTATGTGTACAACCCCATTACTCACTATGCCAGACTTCACTAAGACCTTTGTTTTAGAATGTGATGCCTCTAGTAAAGGCATCAGAGTAATACTCATGCAAGAGTGAAGTCCATTGGCCTTTACCAACAAACAACTCTATGAGTGGCACATGTGAAAATCCACTTATGAAAAAAAATGATGCATATGTTACTTGTTATGGATATCTAGCGTCCATACCTACTTAGGCAATGTTTCCAAATTAAAACAAATCATCGCAGCTTGAAATACTTCCTAGAGCAAAGGTTTTCATCCCTTTAGCAACATAAATGGGTCACCAAAATGTTGGGATATGATTATGATATAATTTATAAGGGTAAAGAGAATGTGGTCACGAATGCTCGAGAGAGAGAGTATGAAGCAGAAGGGTTCCTCTTTTTCATCTCCTTCATTGTAATTGATTGGTTGAATGAGGTCCGCAAAGAATGGTTCACAAATCCTAAGACTTGCATGATCCAACAACTTCAAATGGCACCCCATGCATATCAAGGATACACTTGGCACAAAGAAGAGCTTTGTTATAAAGGGTGTATGTATTTGAACAAATAGTTCACCTTTAAATCAACAATATTATATGATTCCCATGCTTCTCCAACATCAGTGCATTATAACTTTCATAAAAACGTATGAAAGGATCAACCATTCATTTTTTTGGGAAGGAATGAATAAGGACATCCATTATTTTATGGAAGAATGTGACCTTTTCCTTTGACACAAGGGAGAAACAGTGAAAACTCCAAGTGAACTACAACCTTTACCCATTCAACCAATTATACACACTGACATTTCTATGGATTTCATTGTGGATTTAACTATCATCATGTTTGTGATTGATCACCTTTCCAAATATGCTCATTTTTGTACATTTTACCTCGAAGGGTGTCACATCTATGAAATGGTTTCTTGTTGAAGGTGTCTTGGTTGTCGTTGGCATTCGTCGAAGGATCTGGGTGAAATTATCCATCATCTTGTTCCTCTTTCACGTGAGAGCTTCCTCAAGAAACAACTTAACTAGATCTTCTATTATGTCATCTCTCTTTTCATCTACCATGGGAGGCCACTTGGGGTGGTGAGTGTGGTCTTCCCCCAAAAAAATTAGTTTGAGACCCAACTCTCTGTACCATGTCCTCGTTGGGGACATGCACCGAGAAATAACAAAGACCAGATTGCTTTGATACCATTGATGTGGATTGTATAGAGAACAAAATGAAAGGAAAGAATGTGAATGGAAACACACTCATAGAAATATTGCAGAGCGCATAGTAATATAGTGAGAACCAAATTCTATTAATAAACAAAAATAGGAAAAGACTGTGAAATGCAAAGCAATACAATTAAAATATCTAGAATGATGGTATCTTATCTCTAAAGAGAGAGGTGTTGGTTATCCTCATTCACAAGAAGCCCAGTACAAGAAGTCAAAATGACCTTTTAACATAAAGTAATAAACCCTAAGATGAAAAAACCCTAGAGATCAAAAACCTTTACCCTATGATATGAAGTGGCAAAAGGAATGTGGGCCCCAAGGAGTCTAGTTGATACATCAACTTTTTGGGGTTGCAACTTCCACATACAAACTTCATTTTGGGTGCATAATAGCCTGTTGGAAATATCTCAATGAGAATAATAATTTCAGTGTAGGATTTAGAATGCCTATGGAAACCCTAATTCATCACTCAATCAAACAACACAGTTTAGGGCCTCAAAAATATGTCAAAAGTTTGGGACCTCAAAAAATATAGAAAAAATACCAAGATGGGGAATAGTTCTAAGTTAGTCGAAGAGGTAGGTGGCCATTGATATCCACTTGGATTAGACACCCATTTAAATCTTCCATGGTCACTCAAGTCTTCATAGATAATATCTTTAAACTCCATGGTATGTCTAATCTGTTGTGATAGACCGTGAACCCACTTTCACTAGAAATTTATAGTAAGAATTGTTTAGGCTCCATGGCACTCAATTGCATCTTAGCATTTCTTATCACCCTCAAATTGATGGTCATATTGAAGCTATTGACAAGTATTTGGAAGAATATTTGAGGTGCTTTACTTCAATATGATAATCCTAATGGGTTCAGTGGTTACCCCTAGCAGAACGGTAGTATACTACAACTAATCATGGTACCACTTGAATGACCCAATTTGAGGTTGTTTATGGCCAAAATACCCCCGTATTACTATCCTACTTACCTAGAGTCTCTTAGGTGTGAGAAGTAAAAAAAAACATTACATATTGGGCTGACATTATTTGCACTCTCAAAGATAATCTAGTAATGGATCAGAATTGGATGAAGCAATGGGCTAACCAACATCATTCTGAATGCCATTTTGAAAAGGGGAAAACCACCAACATAATATTGCACAAATTTTTTGTCACCCCTATAAGGTCCTCAAATTTATTGGGCCGATGGATTACAAATTATAAATTTCGATCCACTCTTAAATTCATCCAATCTTTCATGTCTACTGCTTAGAGAAAGTGGTTGGATCTAATTGTTTTATTCAAACTAACCTTCTAGAATTAGATGAAGAAGGTTCCATTTTGTTGCAACCCCAGGCCCTCCTTGAAAAAATAGAGTGTTTTCTCCTCCATCGCACTATCCGGGAGGTCCTAATATAATGGAAGGATACCCCACCCAAGGATGCCACATGGGAACCAATAAAGATCCTTTGACAATTCCGTCATCTTCAACCTTGAGGACAATGTTTCTTTTTTTAAGAGGGAGGATATGTTAGGGTCCTACCCTCTCTAAATCCCGAAGTAGATAGATAGGTTGCTATGTATGAAGGCCATCTCTAGTAAATAATTTCATGTAGTAGTGTGAAAGTAATAAATGTAAGAAGGCTTACTAGAAGGTTCCACCTACTAGAAAGTTCTTTCTCTAGAATGTTCCTAGGAGGTAGATAATACTATCTAGAGAAGTAGAAGCAATGTAATTAGATGTCTTGTGAAGTTATTTGTAATCAAATATCTACTCAATTGGATATTTCCCCCTAAAAAAGGCAATTGAACATTGCTTTCATCAATTAAGGTATACATGTTGTCGTATTCTAATTCTTTATTTGGCTATTATGGTTGCAATCTATCATTTCTACAGTAAATATGGGTAAAATATATTATTCTTGCTCTGAATATTTAAGTTTACTAATAAAGAACACCACAAAATCTACCCACAACTACTCTAAATTCATCATGGCATGATAGCAATTAAACAACTAGAGCAGACAAACATGAGTAGTATAACAACTAGTTGATTTGTAAGGCTTTTGAAAGTGAATCATATTCTAAGAAAATGATGTTTTCTCCGCAACAATAAACAAGGTGGACAGTGGATCATTGGGCCTTTTTCCTTTCTTGGTTACCTACAATTCAACATGTTGTGCATAGAGTACAACTTTAAAGCACACCCATGGCCCAATATTCTATCCTTGCATGGAAATTATGGTTGACAAAACAACTTATATCTTTCAAATTCAATCTATGAATTTCCTGAGATTCATTGTGATGCAAGTGATTTTCATAATGGGTTTCAGAGGAATTTCTTTCCTAATCATTATAGTCTTCTTTCAAGCCACATTGGATACCATGGCCTCACCTTAGGCCATCCCTCCCCCCTAGCCAGTTTTTCCCATTCCAAACACTTGGAATAAAAAACGGTAGCAACAAGAGATGAGAATGTTCTTTCACTTTGGCATGATCTTATGGACAAAGAATGGAGAGATGGGAAGGATGACCAAGAATGTTAGATCCTAAAATGATAAATGCCACTCAATGGAATATTGTCGCCAAGGAGGTTGGAATAGCTTTGGTTATCCTAATGGAAAAGCACCATGATGGATTATGCCTTTCAAAAATGGCCTACACCAAGCATTCTGTGAGGGATAGTTCATAGGAAGACAACAATGGGGACATTGTCAAAGATTTGGTAGAGGCAACCAAAATAGTAGGGCTAGATTTCAATGTGTATATATCTCCTTGGGATAGCCATGATCCTGCCTATGACTTTGAGTTGCAATACAATTAGTACTATTTGGGATAGTTGTAGGAACTTATAACCAAGTACAAACTCCATGTTTTAAGCCTTTTATTTGAATCGTAACACTATTAATAACACTAGCATAGAACCATATAAATATGAGTTCAACATGAAATTTTAAGATTTCATATAAAGTGTTATAGAACATGGTTAAAAATGAGTATATTTTAGGTTTAGACAGATCCTTAAGATAAAAGGATATTAAAAAAAATTATTCTATTATATATTATTACGGTTTAGATAAAGATATTTGCAAGGGATTTTTTGTTAATCCCTTTTGATACTTAAGAAATCTTGTGTAAAGATGAAACTATATACCATATTCCATATTCAATGCATAGTATCATGGTCACAGTCACACTAATTCTCTTAGTTTTTGTCGATGTGGGTATATGTGAATGAATATATATGGATTGATATGCTAGACCCGGTTTGATGGTGCCAAAGGACCAAATGCACCCAACATTATATACATGTTTACCAAGTGGTTTGGAATGTTGCATGAGTTGTAGATCTCTCCAAACTTATTCTCAAATAGTAGGTCAAATGTGACATGGGTTGGAGAGCAAGTTGTGGTTTATCCTATTGATCTATAGCATCCATCCTCTAATTGAATAGTTGTAAGGGGGGAAACCTTGTTTTCTAAATTTTCCTCTTACATTATGGATCTTGA
Organism: Picea engelmannii; assembly: GCA_009831015.1. Lineage (NCBI taxonomy): Eukaryota > Viridiplantae > Streptophyta > Pinopsida > Pinales > Pinaceae > Picea > Picea engelmannii. The sequence goes on along the minus strand of ML824398.1, from coordinate 2,283 downwards.
AACTTATGAAATGATCATGAATAATTGTAAGGGCTTGAAAATTCAATTCCCAGAGAAAAAATGAACATGATTTCAATCCTTGCCATTTTTGGCTCATATTTTCATATTTAAACTCTAGGAAGATGAGAATTAATTAATGTATGATATAATTTACCACGAGTGAGAGAAAACCATCCACAATAATTGAAATTCCATTACTTGTCAAAGACTAATAGGGAAGAATGTTGTATAAATGTGAAGTCAATCAAATCCCAAGGGTTTAGTTCAATAGGTTATCACCAATGTTGTTGGGAATTTGGCTATTTCCATTTTAGCAGGTGCCTTGTTCTAATCCCCTTGGATTAAGTTCAATTTTTATTAGACAATTATCTCTCCTAGAAGAGTGTTGTGCATTAGATTTCTCCAAATCCAAATCATAGCCACATTGTTTCTTCAATAGTTTTTAAAATAAAGTATGTACCTTGTCAGATTTCAACCTGATCCAAAATTAGTGCTAAAGACTTAGTTTAAAAAAAAAACCACTAACTCATGTTCTTATAACTAGCTTCTCAATTTTCCAAATTGCATTTAAAATTGGCTTAATTAATTCAAAACCAACATTTACAGATTGAAATTTAAAACCATAACTGAAATAACACAAGCAAAACTCAACAAATTGATAACGGAGTTCATCCATATGGGATACATCTCCGAGTCTGCTTCAATTAATGCATTGATCCATTCATAAATATGCAAAATACAATTTTACATTTCTTTACATCAAATAATCGCCTCCAATCTACAAAAACATGGCTTCTTCCTGCAGTAAATAAACACATGCTTTCCTATGCTCTCACCAAAGGGGGCTTCCTCTTCAAATTCTTATGCACAACCTAAATATGGATTTGAGACAGATATTCAAAATGCTAAGAGGAGATATTAGTGGCTTCTTCTTACTTCACGACCAACAATTCCTTGAAAATCGTTGAATTTGTTCTCCTTCCACACCACCAATAGCAATGACAAGGTGGTCACCTCCTATGATGTCGTTCCTCCAACACTTCATTTCTACAAGAAGATAATGCATTGATACTTCATGCGGTTAATTCTCTTCTGTTAGTGGAATGTAATGCATAATCATCTTCCAAGCTGAGTTGTAGGCCAGTGGAGATCACATGACCTTGGATTTCTCATATTCTCCTCTCAAAAGAAACTTCTAGATGGCCATATAATGAAGCTAAATGTGAAATCCTAGGGTTTGATTTCTTCTTTTCTTCATTATGTGGAACGAGCCCTATAAGTTCGTGAGATTCTCGCCAGGATTTGAGATCTTTAACCAAGATTATGTGGAATTGCTTTTACCTAATAATGTGGTGTTTGAAGATGATATGTCCGTACATGTTTACAACCTAGCATGAAATGTAATTAACAATTGTTACCATGCTATCCACTCTATGATGAGACATTCAATGCAATGTGTTAAATTCTTTTAATTTTTATACTTTTTCCCAGTGCATAGAGAATATCAATGAAAGCTTCTAATGACATCTTCTAATGACATCTTCTAATGTAGTTGTCTATTTTCGTTTGTCAGCATTAACATTTATAGACTTGGAAATTACACCCCACAAACTAAATGGATACCCTAATTGGGGGTCCATCATTTGGTGCAATCGTGGGTGAACATATCTCTAGTGTAGGATTTTAATACAAGAGAAATTGTGTTATATGGTACAGGAATATAACATACAAGAAACTATGTTATATCTAATAGAATGATCGTGATTCTACTTGTGTTGTGAAGAGAACATTGCTTTGAGTATATTTTTTTCCTCCTTTGTATAAGAAGCAAATTGCATCTATCCTTTTCAAGATTCTTTTGATTAATTTTCATGTGTGTGAGGAACATGAGTTTCACCTAGGGAATGAAGTCAGTGTTAACATTTGAATGAAACTCTCTTCAACTTCCCACAATTTGATACAATATTTGATGGGAACAAGAGTGAATCGGTAACTTCATCGGATGCTCATATCCTTGGTATTATAATGTTTAAATCCTTCTAGATATATTTTTATTTAATTGTTTGTTGGATTATAATTTTGAATATGATTTAAGTTTGTGTTAAATGTATCTATATTTCAAAAATGAATTTTCTCATTTGGTTAGTATTTTCCAAGTTAAATAAATGATGTATATTATATGTATGATCAATGTAGAGTATCTAACTTATTTCTTTAATTGTTGCTTGCCATTTTTATTCATTCTATTCGTATTGTTTTCATGTTATTATAATTATACTATGT
>ML824397.1:67693-124830 GCA_009831015.1 Picea engelmannii | reverse complement strand
CTCCCATTCCTATTCTTGATGAATCACATTCTACTATGAATGTTTTACCAAAATCAGGTGTTGTCGATACTAGTGTAGAAGACATGGCATCCTTTAAGAGAGAGAATGCCAAAGTAGTCTCATCATTCCATACAAATGAATTTTTTTTCAAGAGAGATGTGATTGGGCCTGCAATGCGTGCATAATTATTTAAAAAAATCAATAATATCTTTTGAGACCCAAAAATCCTCTAAGACTCTTGATGTTCTTAGGAGTAGGGAATTTTTTAATATCTTGGATCTTTTGAGGGTCCACCTTAACCGATTCCCTTGAAACAATATGACCCATATATTCTACTACTTTTTTTCCAAAAGAACATTTGGATCTTTTTACATACAATTGTTTTTTCTCGAGAATTTGCAGGACTTGATCCAGATGTTTAATGTGGTATTCCCATGATTTTCTATAGATAAGTATATCATCAAAGAAAACCAACAAAAAATTTCTAAGATGGGGTCGAAATTTTTTGTTCATAATACTTTGAAAGGTCGAAGGAGCATTAATCGGCCCAAAAGAAATGACAAATAACTCATAGTTCCCATCATGAGTTCTAAAAGCTATTTTGTGAATGTCATCTTTTCTTAATCCAATATGGTGGGATCCTGATTTAAGATCTAGCTTTGTAAAACAATCCACTCCATAAAGCTTATCTAATAGCTCATCAATATTTGGAATACATAATTTATCCTTTATGGTGATTTTGTTTAGATCTCTATAATCAGGACACATCCTCCAAGAATTATCTTTTCTTCTTATCATCACTACTAGAGCTGAAAATAAACTCTTGCTTGGTTGAATAATACTCGAATCTATCATGTCTTGTACTATTTTATCAATCTGCCCTTTTTGTTGATGAAGATATCTATAAGGCCTTTTATTTGGAGGAGTGCTTCTCGGTATTAGTTCAATTTGATTTCATGATCTCTAGATGGAGGTATAACTCTAAGAATTTATTGGAAGACCCTATAGTGATTTTCCAATATGTATATTAACTCCTCTGGATTTCATAGATGGCTATGTAGACCCCCCAAATACATCTAGGCTCTTGGGAGAGATACCCAACATGATGGGCATCTTTCTAAACTCAATGATGTAATCTTGTACATGATTCCCTTTCTTTTTCTTCAAGTAGTGCCACTGGGTCCATTAGTGATATACATACCTGATAGGGTAGAATTGGGAATTGATGAGGGTTTTGAATTCCTACTACCTAATTACTGGTGGATCACCCTCCAACCTAATTTTTTCCATATGGATTTTCCACCAGGTTAAAACATGGCCCTCTAAATTCAGTCCGACAAATGATATTTTTGGTTCTTTATCTATATGGTGAAGTCAATTGGGTTTAGCCCAAGTGGTTTATGCTAAGGGTGTTTTCCCCCCACCTATTCAATTCCCGCAAGTGATATGTTGAGCTATTAAATGAGAAAGATATCGAAAAAGCCTCGACTTTTTACAAAATATGGTTTACCCCATTACCATCCTCGAAATGAGAGGAATTGCCTACTGGGTTTCCTCGAGCTCTATTCCAAGTTAAAAATAAATAAAAAACTATATGGTGAACATTGAAATAAAATTATAGTTGTTGCAAGCAATGATTTAGTTTTAATGCATCAATCTCACCCTAGTATGGCTTTATGTCCACTTTTGCTTCCATCTTGAAAAAATACTATGAAGGGATTATGGTAGTGGAACTCGACTGCTCTTTCTCAGGATCCTTTCTCGACTCCTTTTTTGGGCCTTCATTATCACTTGCTTTTCCTTTTGATTCGATCTTAGAGTTAGAGCCTCCAACCTTTGATAGATAGCATAGTTAGATTCAGATGTCAACCACTTCCCTGTATTTGGTAGTGTAGCATGGGCTCACATTCTTGATGAAAAAAGGAAATCTGTATAGTATAAAAGTGAGAAGTGTATTTTTGTTGGATATTCTGAAGATGTTAGAGGTTACAAACTTCTTCAATCTCATTCCAATGAAATTATTGTCAAAAGAGATGTTTTATTTGATGAAAATATTGTGGTCTATGAGCCTAATTCATCATTTGTGCCATCTTCATCCTACACACCATCTTCGGCTTGTATGCCATCTTAGGAGTTTTTGTCATCTTCTAATCCTATTTTGGTTTCTTCTTCTTTAGCTGGAGATAGTGAGGATAAAAATCCACCTCCTCCTGATCACCTTCCTCCAAATGAGTCCATTGAAAATGAACCTGCATGATCTGGATTTATGCAAGAACACAATGAAATACAGAAATACACATAAACGCAGAGATGCAACGGAAGTAAAACTTCATTTCATTAACAAGAAATGACTGAAATATGCTTACAGACATAATGGAAATAAAATAGCTCGGGCGCTGGTAGTTTATCTCTGAGAATAGATGTGGCGGATACTGGCCTCTGAACTCTGTGTTACAATGAGGCTCGAAGGCCTATGTATTATTGAGAAACAATGGAAAACCCTAAACATCCAAAAACCTAACCCTAGGAGATGAAACACCATAATATGGGCCCCGTTGGGGTAAATTGGTACATCAATTTCCTGGTGTCGTAACTTTGGCATACTATCTTCGTTTGATGCACATGATACATCGTTAGAAAGATCTATCTAAGGACTACAGTGCTGACAACAAATATCGAGTCTGGAACAGACTCATATTCACCGAAGCATTTATGCCCAAAAAACGTCGTTTAGGGCCTCAAAACGGCTCAGGAAGTTCAAGACCCGAAAAACTTCTAAAAATAGTAAATTGTGCTACAATTAAGGAAACTAAAAACTTAAAAGAAACAATGGTGTGGGTCCAAGTGGAATAGGCAGGTGGCCACCAATATCCACCTGGATCATTCCTCCCCCCTTAGGAAGTAATGGTCCCCATTGCGTTGAGTTCCTCCATGAGATGAGGAAACTTCTGTTGAACTTGGTCCCTGGTGAGCCACTTGCCCTGGTGAAGGAGTTGGACTACTTTGACAACTTGATATAGATGGATCCTTTGTTGGTGGGTGTTATAGATCTATGTTTCCATAATCTGATCAGTTGTGTCTTGTTCCATGCAATCTGGGTTTAACTTTGTTGGTGTGAGTTGTTCTGCCATGTCGGATGTGTCCAGTAGAGGTGGAAAGTAGGGCTGAAGGCAATCCACATTGAACACTGGGTGCAGACCAATGAATGGTGGAATACCGAGCTCAAAGGCATTGTCCCTTACAGCCTTGGTGATGGTGTATGGCCCATATCAGAGCGGGCGAATCTTGCGGTATGGTCCAGCCAGACGCTCCTTTTGCAAATGTAGCCACACTTTGTCACCCACCTGGAAATTGTGTGGCACCCGATGTTGATCATGTCATTGCTTGTACTTAGAATTGGCTCTATCCAAGATGTCATGAACCTATTGGCGGATGTGATGAATGCGCTCAATGAATCTATTTGCCTTGTCAGCCTCAAACTGGACATGGGTTGAATCTGCCCGAGTAGCCACAAATGGCATGGCTACGTCAATGGGACATAGTGGCTGGAATCCCAAGCCCACCTGAAAGGGGTTGTGGTTGGTTGAGCTATGGAGAGCCCGGTTGTAGCTGTATTGTACATGGGGGAGGCTCTTATCCCATGTGCGTGGATGATTTGAGTTGTACATGCGCAGAATGTGTACAATAATCCGGTTGACGACCTTTGTTTGGAAATCAGTTTGCGGATGGAAAGATGTGGACTTGGTGAGCTTGGTGTCCAGCATCGACCAGAGGCTAGACCAAAATGTACTGAGGAACCTGTTGTCCCAGTCTGAGATGATATACTGTGGGATCCCAAAGTGTACCCACACTCATCTAAAGAAGAGTTTATTAGTGGCTTCTATTGTGATATTCTTCTTGCAGGCCATCATAATGGACATCTTCGAGAATCTGTCAACGACCACAAAAACATAGCCATTGCCATGCTTAGTAGAAGGAAGGCTCGACATGTAATCCATGGAGATGGATTCCCAAGGTCGACTAGGGGTAGGCAGCAGAGTATAGAGGCCTTTCTTCTTGATGGTCAGTTTGGCAATGTCGCAAGCAGTGTAGGACTTGATGTACTTCCCGACATCCTGTCGAAGGTTCAACCAATAGAAATACTTTTGCAGAACTGCCACGGTTTTCTCGACGCCGAAATGCCCAGCGACCTGACTGCAGTGCGCCTCCTAAATCATCTTGGCATGCTCGCTTGAAGGAACACAAATATGTCCCAGGTGAGATAGCAGGGCATCCTAGAGGTGAAAATTAGGAACTTTCTTACCCTCCAAGAGCATATTGTATGTGTGGCCGAATTTTGGATCACTTTTGTAGAGAAGCGGCCAATCAGAAGTCTCGTGCCCACAAGAGTTGAGCATCGTGGTTAGCGCCATGATAGGGTGTCGGCTGAGGCAATCTGCAACATTATTGGTGCTTCCTTTCTTATACTTAATTTTCAAATGAAACTTTTGCAGGTATGTGGACCACTTATGATGGCGATCGTTTTGCAAATTCCCTTGTGTCTGTATGAATTGCAAGGGTCGGTGGTTTGTGTGGATGACCATTTCCTTTCCCAAAATGTAATGCTTCCATTGTCGGCAAGCCTGCACAATGGAATACATCTCTTTGTCATAAGTAGGATACTTCCAGACTATGTCGGAAAGTGTCTCACTCTGATATGCCACTGGATACCCCTGTTGAGTAAGGAATGCCCCAATAGCATAGTCGGAGGCATCTGTCTCGATCTCAAATGGTTGTTGCAAGTCTGGTAATGTGAGCACTGGTGCAGAGCAGAGGCGATGGTTCAAATCGTCAAACGTCTTCTATTGAGATTCAGACCAAAAGAATTTTTATTTCGCTCCTCCCTTGGTGACTTGACTCAAGGGCCAAGTGATATGAGAGAATCCCAACACAAACCTATAGTAGAAATTGGCAAGACCCAAAAAGCTACAGAGCTCTGTTAGGGTGGTTGGGGCTGGCCAATCCCGAATGACTTGGATATTGGTTGGATCCACATCCACCCCCCGCTCATCAATAATGTATCCTAGATACTGAACCTGGGTCATGCCAAAAGTGCACTTCTCCAAATCGACACACAACTTGTGTTGCGCAGTGTTTGGAGGACTTGTCAGATGTGGTGGAGGTGCTCTTCCCAAGTCTGGCTGAAGATCAGAATGCCATACAAGTACACCACTACAAATGAGTTGGTGAATGGTCGCAAGATGTCGCCCATGAGTCTCATGAAGGTTGCAGGGGCATTCGTTAACCTGAAAGGCATGACCAACCATTCAAAAAGGCCTTCCTTGGATTTGAAAGAAGTCTTCCACACATCAGAGGGTTCGATTGGTACCTGGTGATACCCAGACTTCAAATCGATCTTGTTGAAGTATTTCTCCCCCTTGAGTTGGTCCAAAAGGTCATCAATCCGTGGGATCGAGTATCTATTCCGAACAGTGATCTTGTTCAGTGCCCGATAGTCAATGCAGAGTCTCCAAGTCCCATCCTTCCTCTGCACCAACACTATCGGGCTCCCACAGGGCGATGAACTAGGCCGGATGTGACCTTTCTACAACAACTCCTGAATCTTCCTCTTTATTTCATCATTCTCCAGAACAAAGCGTCGATAGATTGGTCCATTGGACGCGGTGCACCTGGGGTCAGATCGATGGGGTGTTTCACCTAACAGTGTAGAGGCACCCCTGCGGAGGAGGTGAAGATGTCCTTGTACTCCTCCACGACCTTATCCAACTGTTGTTGTTGTACAGAGGGGCCCTGTCTCGAGGTTGTGGCCATAATCTTCTTCTTTCCCTAAGGGTGGATCATCAGGAAAACAAATTTCCTGGTTTTGGCAACAAGCTTACTGCATTGTTTTGCAGTAACCAAAGAGATGGTTGTAGGCAGTGCTATTTCCAGTATCCTGTACAACTTATTGCCCAAAATAATAATAATAGCACGAGGCCTGGACTCATACACAACATGTCTCTTCCACAAGTATGGTTGGCCTAATAATACATCAAAAACATCAAGAGGAGCAATGTCACATAATACCTCATCCGTGAAGGGCTTGATGTTGTAGGGAAGACGACATTGTTGGCTTACACGAAGGTCTCGTCCTTGGTGTAGCCACCGATGGTGTATGGTTGTGGGTGTGTTGTGGTCGACAAGTCCAGCCGTTTCACAACCTCTACTGAGATGAGGTTCTTCTGGCTCCTGTTGTCGACAATGAACTGCAATGGGGAACCCTTTACCCACATCTAGGAATGGAAGAGGCGCTCTGCCTCCTCTGGATCTTCTGGTTCCTTCTTCTAGATCTTCGTGGTGGCAACGGTGGGGTTGGGCTTCGCATCGATAATTTGCTTCCCCCTGTCATTCCCCTTGTCGGGTTCTGATTCAGATTTGGAGCCTGCATCTGATTCAGAAGCCTTCAACTTGGCTACCAGTGACTACTTGGCACGACACTCACTTGTGTTGTGAGTGGAGCTCTTATGGAACTCACACCACTTCCCCGTGTCCTTCTTTGGCTTCGTGATGTTGTTCTTTGCTTGCGACTTTGGTGGGTTGTCCCGGGTCGCCCCGCCTTAGCTTGGTCCTTTGTTCGACGGTTTGGGGGTACCTTTCCCTTGCTTCTGATTCGCAGACCCAAAGTCTCGCTTCTTCTATTTGAACTTCTGCTCAATCTTGGCAGCATACCAGTATGCCGCACCAAGAGAGGAGACGTCGAGGAACTCCATTTCCTCCTGAATGTATCTATGAAGACAACTGCGGTACTTTAACACCAAATTTTTCTCTAAATATTTGATACCCAAATTTGTGCGTAGGGTATGGACTAGATTCGTCATCTCATGCACATCTTGGTCCCTTTGTTGCCGCTGCGTAGTCCATTGTATGTATTTTTCCTCATAGCTCCCCACAGGATAATATTGTTCCTTGATGGCATCTCGGAAAGAATTACAAGTGGGTGAGACTGAGAATAGAGAGGGCTCTCCCTCGCTCTGTTGCTCCCAATAGGTTTCCCACCAGTCCTTGACTTGGGGGGCAGCTTTAAGGAGTGAAAAAATAATCCTTTCTCGGTTGAAAAAGTCATGAACCGAGAAATATCCTTCTAATAGATTCAACCATCTATCAACGACATCTGCATCTATTTGGTCCTCAAATATGAGAATGTCAAAGTTTACTTGTACCTTAAAAGGAGTGGCGCCTCCAGAGTGGATGTTGGATGTAGATGCACTTCCAGTGGGCAACCGTTGAAGGATCTGGGCAAAGTTTTCCATCATCTCGTTCCTTTGTTTCTCGAGGGCCTCCTCGAGCAATAATTTGATAATATCTCTTGCTCCCTCATCTTTCTTTTCTTCCCCCATGGGTGACCGTCGGGGTTTACAAGGCTGATCTTGCAATGGTTCAACCAAATCGAGCCCTAACTCCTTATACCCCGACCTCGTTGGGGACATGCAAAGAAGGATCGAGAAAGAGAAGAGTGCTCTGATACCACTGATCTGGATTTATGCAGGAACACAATGAAATACAGAAATACACATAAATGAAGAGATGCAGCGGAAGTAAAACTTCATTTCATTAACAACAAATGGCTGAAATATGCTTACAGACAGAATGGAAATAAAATAGCTCGGGCGCTGGTAGCTTATCTCTGAGAAGAGATGTGGTGGCTACTGGCCTCTGAACTTTGTGTTACAATGAGGCTCGAAGGCCTATATATTAGTGAGAAACAATGGAAAACCCTAAACATCCAAAAACCTAACCCAAGGAGATGAAACGCCAGAATATGGGCCCCGTTGGGGTAAATTGGTACATCAATTTCCCGGCGTCGTAACTTTGGCATACTATCTTCGTTTGACGCACATGATACATCATTAGAAAGATATATCTGAGGACTACAATGCTGACAACGAATATGGAGTCCAAAACAATCTCATATTCGTCGGACAATTCATGCCCAAAAAACGTCGTTTATGGCCTCAAAACGGCTCTGGAAGTTCAGGACCCGAAAAACTGCTAAAAATAGTAAATTGTGCTACAATTAAGGAAACTGAAAAACTGAAAGAAACAATGGTGTGGAATAGGCGGGTGGCCACCAATATCCACCTAGATCATTACACCAGTGCTAGCGCTTCCTAGATGTGTTTTTTCAACATGAGAAGTAGTTGGTGATCTTGTTGATGATCCTTGAAATCGATGTCAGATATGTTCATAGTTCTAGCGATTCTCTTCTCTTTTGTCTCATGTTTGAGAGACTCATGATCTAGATGCATTTGCAAAAGATTCAAGCCATCCATATTGGGACAGAAAAATAAATGAAGAGTATCTATCTTAATGGCGAAAAATACTTGGGATCTTGTACCTCTTCTGAAAGGAAGAAAAAATTTCAAATGTAAATGGGTGCACATAACTAAGTATGCATCAGATGGTATTTTTGAAGGACACGAGGCCCGATTAGTTTCCAAATGGTTCTCTCAAGTTGAGCGCATTGACTATAATGAAACCTTTTCCCTCGTAGATAAAATGAATTACATATGCCTTGTTCTATCCCTTGCTGCCTCATATAAATGAGAGGTCCATTAAATAGATGTTAAATCCACCTTTTTTCATGGGTATTTGCAAGAATAAATCCACATGGAACAACTACTTGGCTATGTCTATAATGAATGTATCCTTGTTTTCTCCTTAAGAAATCTCTTTATGGCCTTAAGCAAGCTCCTCAAGCTTGGTATGCCAAAATGGATAACTTGCTTCTTGACATCGACTTTTCTAGATGTCATTATGACCCTAATGTATATACCAACAAAGTAGGAATCCATCTCATAATACTTGTTCATTATGTTTATGACCTTATCCTCACTAGTAGTGACCCTAAACTTTTAACCCATGTGAAATATGATCTTAAAAAGAAATTTAAAATGACAGACTTAAGGTATTTTGTTATGGTAAATTCCCCCCCTACGGAAAGTTGAAACCCCCCTGGATCAAGACCCCTCTTGATCCAAGACGGAATAAAACAAATGGTGAACTATTTTCCTCTTAGACCTATTTCGACAATTATAATGAGAAGGAAGAGATGGATGGCTTACCTTTTTATGATGGTTGTCCTCACTACTCTAGCCTTTGACCTTGATGTCCAAGCTCCTAGGTGCAAGAAAAGACTTGCAAAGAATAAAGAGAAACCTCCTTCTTCCACACTATATTTTTAAGTGAAAATATATCTATCTATGATGAATTTACAACAATAGACATGCATAAACTTGAACACATAGACATGAGAGGAATAGGCCAAGCTGTGTATTAATGGAAATCCAAAAAAATGGAAGCACTAAAAATATGAAGTTTGATGCGGCAACAGCTTCTCCAAGATCTCATATCCATCCCCTTGGATCTCACACAATCATAAATATGATTATATTCATTATCCTCCCTTGAATGTCTCAAGATCATAAGTATGATACTTTGAAATTCTCTCCCCCTTTCATTCAAGTATTGCCTTCATTACATAGTATTGGAAGCATCAAAACCATAGGATAGCTTTTAAGAGAGGATGTGGTCAAAAGAGGATATGTCTCGACCAACAAAATTGAACTTGCCTTGAATATGAGATATCTCGAACCACTCCCTTAACCAACTAAGAATTCTCATAAACCACCTCATAAATCAAGGCATGATGGTTGCAACAACTTCATCACCCCCCATAACTTTTGACATGGAGACTATTGTTCCTTGAGACACTCTAGGGAAGCGATGATCAAGGTTTCATCGCTCCTTTTATATGGGTAGGGGGATATGAATCTCATTTAAGGCCAAAATCTCAAGAAAAAATATAGTATTCCAACCTCCAACTGATAGGTTTACCTTCCAACTTGTCTAGTGTGACGTCCCTAGCCACCAAAAGGCCAGGCAACGCCACTACTCACACACTTCACTTAGCTCAACTAGCTCTGATACCAATTTGTGATGTCCCTAGCCACCAATAGGCCGGACAACGCCACTACTCACACACTTCACTTAGCTCAACTAGCTCTGATACTAATTTGTGACACCCCGACCACCCAGGCCAGTGCATGCTACTCACAGAAATGACAATTGCCATATGCATATAAATATAAACCTAAACAAACAATGTATTATGTTCATACATATATTAATGTGGAAATAACAGTAAAAGCATGCATGCATCACTTCAAAAACGAAACCCATAATATAACATCATATACATGTAATATTCATCAATTATAACATATGTACATATACACAACATGTAAATGATCATCGGAATAGATACTCATCTTTCAATTGAAGTACACCAACTATGTGCAGACCTTCCATTAACCTCCCAACCTTAGACCATGCTTCTCATCACGCTCAGCAGTGGGTCACCCCCGAGATGGGACTAAGCTCCACTCAGGGCAAGGGAATCCTAGACTAAGTTGAGGTTACAGGAAACTGCACAGTGCAACTGGAAGGATTCTCTCTATAAGGATACTTGTTATGCCCACTACTCACAGACTCTCATTCCCCACATGCCTGTTCCACCCCGAGAATATGCACCTTCACTATTCCACAGTCCATCGGCTGCTCCACTTCCCATTTCAGGGTCTCAGCAACAGGTCGGATCAAGAATTCTCAGAGCTTTGTAGCTAGTGCTAGACTCTCTATAGGAGAAAATCACTTCCCAGCAAACTCTCTCACCTGGAGAGAGTAGCTCAGAGGCTTGACAACCTGCCTCTTCAACCACGGGCCTGAAAACCCGCCTCTTCAACCAATATTCAACTCAGTTCCAGCAATATGAGGACAACATCAAAGGTTCAATATAGCTCAGGGAATGGAAACAACCAAAAATTCGGTAAGGCAGAGTACAGATCGGTTTTGGCAAGTGCAGATATGTTGGGCTTCACAGGAAAACACGGGTTGGCTTCCCTAGTTAGTGGTTTCAGAGGTACATGAAGATGCATAGGTTCAAGAAAGAAGCCAAACGAGTTAGGCGAGGATGGAAGAATGGGAAGCGAACCCCCCAACAAGCTGAATTTCCATCTTAAATTGCATGTGCCTAAGCCGACACATGTCTTCCATGAAGCACATTCCTTTCCATTTGGAAGTCACCCGTCCTCCCAAAAGAACTTAGGATAAAAACATATCCTTCTAATCAGTTTTTGGAATAATAATAAATTATTGTTCTCTTGGACTTAACCCCTTAATCTTATCCCCTCTTTTCAACCTCTCGCCCCCCTCTCCCTTACCCAGCTTAGTAGAAGCTTAGTCCCCCATCACTCTTTCTTCATGGTCGGTCTACATGCAACGATGTTTTATATTACTGATATGAATAGTTACATGTACAGAAATAGGCTCGTGGCCTTTAACACCTAGTCTCTTCATATTAATAACACATAATCTTACTATCTTATAATTGCTCGGCTCACCAGCCTACAAAACATGTTTACAATTCATAAATACAACTGGGGCTCGTCCTTGGGGATATTACATCTAGGGAGTATGACATACTTTTTATCATGGAGATAAAGTTGACACTTGGAAAAGTGAGACACTTAGGTGTTTAACAGATGCAACACTTGAGTGTGACATTTGGTGGTGCGACATTTGATAATGCGAAACTTGTGACACTTACAACACTTGGGTGCGACATTTGATAGTGCGACACTTAGGTGTGTAAAATATTTGCATTATTTCCTTGGCCTCCAAGTTTTGAAAACCCAGGAAGGAACCTTTATTTCCTAGTCTAAGTATGGTTGTGACCTTCCACGTGGACGATTCTAAACCATCCTCTTATCCCTTCCAGTCTGAGGTCAATATTTTTGCCACTTGTACTACTCCCAAAGTCGATGCCACTTTATATCGCCAGTTAGTTGGTAGCCTCCTATATTTGACTCATACCCATCATGATAGTTTGTTTATTGTTGGTCTTGTTTCCCGGTATATGAAAAAACACCATCAAAGCCATTGCAAAGAAACTAAAAGGATACTTAGGTATGTCCAGGGTATAGTTTTGTTTGGGATACATTACAGTTCAAGGGGAACTCCTTTGTTGGTTGGTTTCACTGGTTCAGTTTGGGTCGGCGACCTTGATGATTGAAATTCTACTGCAGGTTATGTTTTCAACCTTGGTTATGAACCTGTCACTTTTTCTTCTAAGAAACAACACGATATTTCTCTTTCTTCAACAAAAGTAGAGTGTCGAACAATGGTTATTGTAAGTTAAGAAGCCTTATGGCTTCAATGGATCCTTTCATAGTTTTGATTCCAACAACAACATCTAACCACCCTCTGGTGTGACAATTAGAGTCCCATCAATCTCACCAAATATCCAATTCAACACCAACACAATGAACACATCAAGCTACACATGCACTTCATCAGAAAGTTCATTCATGCTCGAGTTATTGAAGTGCTTTTTTTCCCTATAGAAGAATAGGTTGCATACATTTTCATAAAGTCTCCTATAGAATCAAAGTTTTGAAAACTTTGATCAATGTTAGGAGTTCAAGAAGTTTTCATTAAAGGGGGGTAGTCTCTAATTCCTCTTTCCTTCTCCTATTGTGTCACCTTTGTAAATCCTTCAATCCTATCCCAAGTTATAGAGGGTATTTGAAGAATAAACATCTACTCAAAATATTATGGACAACTCTTCCCAAGTACATTTTCTAGAAAATTTGGCTTGAATATGATGATGATGATGATGATTAACGTCCACTAAGACTGATTGGTCTATCGAACCTTATAATAGGGTTGTGTTTAAATAGGATTTGGATGTCCCATTTAGAGTTGTGTAAAAGACAAAAGGGATCTTATAAGAGTATATCAATACTAAAGGTAAGAAGTTTATAGAAAGCCAATTTTTGAAAGAGGATGAACAAATATGGATCCATCATTTTCAAATTTATCCCATTCTCCTCAAAAGAGTGAGTTAAATCCTTATCCCATATCAAACTAGTACCTTTGATTGGATGTATATGACTTTCAACAATGGAGATCAAATCAACTTTCATGATTCTTTTTTATGGTGCATCAAAAATGAATCTAGGGGTGGTAGGAATGGGGGGGGATCCTCGATGATCCTAAAGGAAAAATCGATTTGTCTTATGCTCAAGGATTGGGAACATCATCCAACAATCAAGAAGAATATTACTCACTACTCCAAGGAATCATGTTAGTGGTGGAAGAGAAAATTCAAACTCTAATTGGTGTGGGATTCTAGTACAGTTATCAAGTTGATGCATAATAAATTTTAGCCAGTTGATTATAGAAACATCTTTATCCTAGTCTGATTTCAACGTGAGGCAGAAAGAATTCAAACAATCTCATTTTATCAAGTCTTAAGGAGTCATATTCACAAAGCTAACTTGTTATCCAACAAGGAAATAAAACTAAAAATTGGGGAGATTTGGGTTAATGGTCAACTAACCATCTAAGAAATACCTAAATAGACCCCTTTGAATTTGATGGCAAGTACAAAAAACGCATTATGCCACATGTCCCTCACACACCAGACCCTCTATCAAGAAAACATAATAAACTTGACGAGATTCAAGGCTCCCTCACACATGCTTGATCTTGAGAGGATGATGTGTAATGAAGGTAGAGGTTTAATACAACCCAAAAAAAGATAGGATAATAGACATATCAACATCTACATGGTGGGAAGTCTCTTTGAAATTAGGGTGGTGAAAACGGCTCTAGAGAAACTTCAAGCTAGGGTTTAATAATCGTGTTCTCAACAGCGACCATCATGGTTACCAAAGGGGGAGGGAGTGGAATCCCCTACTACAAGCAAGTAGTGGTGGACAGAGAGAAAGGCCCATGAGGTGTCGGTTTCAAAGAACCTCTGACAGGCACCTCGGGATCAGGATCGAAAAAGAAACAGGATGGAAACCAAGAAAAAAGTGATTGTGTGGGGGAAGAATCCATAGAAGCCCAGAACGGTGCGCAAGAAACAACGAACCCCGGTGGGGTAGATGGGCACAACCCGTGTAAACCTAAAACAAAACTGATACCCAAGGTTATACTGGAAGATCCCAAAACGCAACTCTTCTGGGATCAGATGAAGATGCATGCATTAATATGCAAGTTCATGGGTATGTGGCCCACAGAAAAAACATTGCGCAGCTGGATAAAATATCAATGGAAGCCAAGTGGAGAAGTTGAACTCCACCTGGGATTGAAAGGATTTTTCACAACAGTTTTTATGAACCTGGAGGACAGGGATAAAGTCTTTGAGGGGGGGCATATTTTCACACCTCAGTGGGGCTATACATGCGTCCATGGAAGGAAAAATTCTCCCCAGAGAAAGAAACCTTTAAAAATGTCCCACTCTGGCTAAGGCTTTACTCCTTACCGCTAGACTACTGGTTGTCGTTCACCTTCGAAGCAATAGGGAACAAGCTTGGAAAATATGTCAAGACATCGGAAGCAACTCTAAAAGGAAGATACACATCCTATTCAAGGATTTGCATGCAGATGGATGTTTCAGGGCGCTCTCGGAAGCCATAAGTCTAGAGTTTAAGGATGAGGAATGGATACAAAGCATAGAATACAGGAAGATCCTGTTTTGATGCACAAGATGTCATGAACATGGCCACCTACTAAGAGAATGTCCTCTCAATAAAAAACAAGAAGCAGAAAACACCAAACTATAGTAGGATGAGGACGGGTTTGTAAAGCCAAATCACAAAAATAGAGGAAACAAGAGACAAAGAAAGGCCCCAATAGGAAAAAACCCGGAAGCCAGGACTAGAACAGAAGGACGGGGCAGGCCTAACCAAGGGGAAGCAGGAGGAAAGGAAAAGACAAAAGCTAGAGGATCTAGTGAATAAGCAACTCATGAGAACATAGGTAATCCAAGCAACCAGAGAGAATAGGGAGGTAGCGCAAGTCTTATGGAAGGAGGAAACGAAGACACCAACACCCCAATGCAGGAGGTAGAAGGATATTCGGAGATGACACCAAGTGAGGTAGGAACATACGATCCATATCTCATAGACATTGTGGAAAGGGAAGGAATATATCTCCTGAACATATTGGAGCAATGGAAAAGGCAGGGAGTAGACAATGTGCCAGCGGAGCAACTAGATCACATTCAATATCTCTTCCTCCTAAGGGAGGAAGAAAAATCCAGAGGGATCAAGGACATGCATGGCGAGATAGGACACCTAGGAATCAAAACAGATTATCGACAACCACAACACTCACCCAAGCAGGCAAGGCGGAAGAAAGACAGGAAATCAAACAACGTAGCACTATAAGAACTAGGAGCCCTATTGATAAATTCAGGTAATATCAAAAAGCTCTTCCCCAACTCCCCCCCACATGTTTAAATGAAGATTATAATGTGGAATATAAGAGGCCTAAACAACCCAAGAAAGAAATGAATCCTTAAAAATAGACTGAGGAAGGAACAACCTGATCTATGTTTCATTCAAGAAACAAAATGCACTTTAGATAGAATGGAAACAATCGGTAAAAAACAATGGAGTAAGAACAAGATGTTGGATGTCAAAAGCCAACAGATGATGAGCGGTATTCTCACCTTGTGGAACCCACAATTGGTGAACCTACTTGCAGCAGAAGCCACTAGACACACACTTTCTATTAACATGCAAATTATATGGAACATGGAGGAAATTATATGCACTAATGTGTATGGCCCCCAGATGATGGAGGAAAAAAGGAGAATGCTCCTAGACCTAGAGAATCTAAGGATCGAACCAGTAACCTCCACTAGATCCTGGTAGGGGATTTCAACATCATCACTACTGATCTGAAAATAGAAGACTGACTTGTTATGCTATGCAAGCACCCTCTACTTCATTAAAAATAAACTTTACAGGACCTTGCTTCATGTGTATAAATATGCAAAATAAACTTGTGTTAAGTTCATGTATCTTCTTGTAAATGCTTATGTGTGAGGATATGTTCTTTTAAATGATTAAATGTGTACTTCCAATAAATACATAGCAACATAACTTGCAGCAAATAAACCATCAAACTCAAAACAATCACAACATGATAAAGGAGTTCACCCCCCTCCGGGCTACATCTCCTTGAGCCTCCATCAATGGACTTGGCTCTCTAGGATTAATTTGTCAAAAGTTCTTTTACAAGCTGTTTCTCAACTCCAATGGAAAAACAGACTGTACCATTGAGATCAGAACACATAAAAACCCCAAAAATGACTAATAAAACTCTGAAAACGGATCATGTCTCATCCGAGCATGACCTCTTCTACATGTGGCCATAAGCTTCCCTGAGCTTCTCTTTGGAAAAAACACCTGTAAAAGTACTCAACAGCCTCTGAAACCTGTCCCAATGTGTTTAGAGCATATCAATTAGCCAAAAATGATTATTCAATCACAGAAAACAAACATAGGCTCACCAAACCATGTCCTCGATCAATGAGGGCTTCAAGCTCCCTCGTGCTTGCTGAAACTTAAATGGTGAAAAACTTGTAGAAGAAGTCTTCAAATGGCCTTTAAAACAGCACCAATGGATCCATCACGTCCAAAAACCCCTAGCTAGGCTTTTACGGCACCTCAATCGGCCAAAAGATGAAGAAGTTAGACCTTCTCCATTTTCCTCCTTCAAGCTTTCTGAAACTGGCTCTACAAAACGCACCTCTGTGTGCATGAACCAAGAAAACGCTTCAAAATGCGTTTTAAAACCTGGCACCGAACGGTTTCGAAAAACGGTCCAAACTGTAGGACGGTTAGGGTGCCTTCAGCCCCTAACCGCCTAACACTCGGGCATATGGTGGCATAAGACCGCGCTCTTGGGTAAAAATTGGTTAATGTTATAACGGCCAAAGGACCTACGGTTACAATAGTTATAACCGCGCCATAATTTAGCACCCCGCGCATATGGTATGGTCACTGCATACAAATAAACCTCAGGTCGGGGCTAAGCCTCGGCCCGACCCCCCACGCAATACACAAATATAAAAACATATATACATTAATTCCCATATATATGTTAAGTAACATGGTATGGCGCATTGGTCCGACGATCTTTGTGAAGGCTTAAGGTGGAGGGGAGGTCCGGGGGTCGAACCCCACGGACTCCATAAACTTTTGAACCAACACATAAACCAAAAATGGGGTGCCACATGGCAGCCCATGACTGGGCCACGTGGCACCTTACCATATGCCAAAAACATGCCATGTGTCGCAATATAACTCACCCAACTGTCAGCCAATCACAAACTGCCACGTCAGAAGGTGCCATGTCATTCGAGCCACGTCATCGTACGGTCGCCACGTCAAATGCTGACGTCATCCGTGCCACGTGTCACCCTTCCAGTGGTGACATGTGTCACCTCCGAATTGGTCCAACCGTACGCCCAAAAATCCAAATCTGCCTGACACGTGTCATCACCTGGAGTCGCCAGGTGTCCTGTATGAACCTGCCATGTATCATGTATGGACCTGCCACGTGTCATGTACGGACTGTACGGACAGGTACAGTCAGCATCAAAATTTTGCATGTTTGTCTTGGCGAACAGATTGCGATATCTTTTCCATACGGACTCTGTTTGAGAAAGTAAATATACCACCGGAATCAGGAAGACGAGACGAACGCAATGGCACCGTTTTCGTCGCATTTCGAGCACTTTGAAATTTGAGCAAAATTTTGACCCCTAGTCCAGATTTTGATCACACCTTCCCACTGAAAGGCTTTTGGACCCACAAAAGCTTATGATCATCTATCTGCTTTCAAGTCATATCAAAATCTTTTCGACAATCACCTGAATACTTTGACATGCCGTGCACTGCAACTGGCTATGTCCCTCAACCACTGTTCTCTGGTTGCTGCTGACCCACTGCTCTCTCTGTGCTTGGAAGACTGCCAACATTCCCATTGAGAATCAAGTCCCTCTTTCGAACTCTTTGACGTCAACAAAATCAACTCTCCAATGGCTGAAAAACTTTCCTGCGACATCTTGTCACAAGCCAAGAAAACCATCAATCTTGAAAACAAATCATACAAGATTGAAATTGATGCCAACAAAATCTTTTGTTCTTCAAGCAAACTGTCACATCTCGTACTTTATCAAAGCACATGGCGTTTTCAAAATTAAATTTCAAGTCAATAAACACCATCAACTAAACACAAGTCGAACAATACGATCAACACAACATAGTTGTCAGAAAATCATCAACACCGGTCGAGACTCATTGAAACATCAACCTTCCCAAACTGACAAGTCGACAAACATGATACATAATCATGTAACAATCATGAATCACTCATGATGAACCATCACCAGGTTCACTGATTACACATACATAAAAACAAATGCATGTTCATGACTCTTCAACTCTCCTTCCAGTACAAACATAAGTACAACCCCGTAACATATGGGTACTTAAGAGTTGAATACAAAAAATATAAATGGCTGCAACTTATCATGCTTCCCGTAAATGCACACATAACACTGAAAAGTGAATTTACAATAGAAAAACGCAAGCCTCACTTGCTCAAGAAATCCAACCATTTCTTACCAAGCCAATTCAACGGTGACTTTTTCTCCTGAACATCGTCCTCTTGTGAATCATCTCGACTCACATCGATGATGGAATCTCCTCTTCCATTCTTGTCAAACTCTTTATCCAACTGCTTCTTCTGTTGTGGATGAGTAGTTGGATGCAACGTCTAACATTGGTCAATGAGATGACCTCGCTTTTGACAATTGGTGCAAATCTTTTGCATCCTCTTTTCACGTTGTCTTTGCTTAGAAAGTTTCCTGAAATTGGCCAATCTTTTCCAACACTTTGAAACATGATGGTTATACAAACCACAATATGTGCAAGGATTCTTTCTTCCAAATTTATCATGCTTAACATAATCAAATGCAACTGAATGATAAGCAAAATTATACCTTGAACATTCACCTTTATCGCCTCTTTGAGGAGGTGAATCTGAAGAGTTACAAGCTCTCCTTTGAAGATCATCAACAATGTTCTTGTCCTCATCACTGTCACAACTCTCTTATTTCACACATTTTCATTCATCTTGAACACAAGCCTTGCATGCTAGAGGGATTGAAATTTCACCTTTAAAGCCTTCTTGAGGAGGTGAACTCGAAACAAAGTTTATGCTCAGAACTTTTTCCCTTGTCTCCTCGACTTTGGAATTTGCTCCATCTTGTCGTTCATATCCAAGACCACAATACTTAGGTCTCTCTTCAACAACAATAGGCTCAACAATGCCTTGTGCATGCTTTCCTAACCCTTTACCTTCATAGCCCATTTTTAATAATAACTTTGACCCTATTCCTCTTGTGTGACTCTCAAAACCACCAAAACATTCATCTTTAGAGGAATTAGAAGATAAACTAATACTGAATACCTTATGTTCATGCATGTACTTGGTAAGGGTTTCCTTTGCCTCATGGAGTTGAATCTCCATCTCATGCAACCTTGCAAAAAGCTGATCTTTCTCCTGCTTCATGGCCATCAACTGCTCTTCAAGAACAATGCGCACATTTCTGTCTTCACACATCTCTTTCATCAAATCTCTCATGATTATAATTTCTTCTTTAGATAATGAAAATGTATGAGAACTATCAATACTTGAAGTTTCTGCCATCCTTGCAAGATATCAAACTTCAACACAACTTGCACAAAAACCAATAGCTAAATCGCAAGCTATCAATGGAAAACACATGAGCAAAACAAACTATGCTCTGATACCACCTGATCTGAAAATAGAAGGTTGACTTGTTATGCTATGCAAGCACCCTCTACTTCATTAAAAATAAACTTTACAGGACCTTGCTTCATGTGTATAAATATGCAAAATAAACTTATGTGTTAAGTTCATGTATCTTCTTGTAAATGTTTATGTGTGAGGATATGTTCTTTTAAATGATTAAATATGTACTTCCAATAAATACATAGCAACATAAATTGCAGCAAATAAACCATCAAACTCAGAACAATCACAACATGATAAAGGAGTTCACCCCCCTACGGGCTACATCTCCTTGAGCCTCCATCAATGGACTTGGCTCTCTGGGATTAATTTTTCAGAAGTTCTTTTACAAGCTGCTGCTCAACTCCAATGGAAAAACAGACTGTACCATTGAGATCAGAACACATAAAAACCCCAAAAATGACTAATAAAACTCTGAAAATGGATCATGGCTCATCCGAGCATGACCTCTTCTACATGTGGACATAAGCTTCCCTGAGCTTCTCTTTGGAAAAAACACTTGTAAAAGTTCTCAACAGCCTCTGAAACCTATCCCAATGTGTTCAGAGCATATCAATTATCCAAAAATGATTATTCAATCACATAAAACAAACATAGGCTCACCAAACCATGTCCTCGATCAATGAGGGCTTAAAGCTCCCTCGAGCTTGCTGAAACTTCAATGGTGAAAAACTTGCAGAAGAAGTCTTCAAATGGTCTTGAAAACAGTACCAATGGATCCAACACGTCCAAAAACCCCTAGCTAGGCTTTTACGGCACCTCAATCGGCCAAAAGATGAAGAAGTTAGGCCTCCTCCATTTTCCTCCTTCAAGCTTTCTGAAATTGGCTCTACAAAACGCACCTCTGTGTGCATGAACCAAGAACACGCTCCAGAATGCACGTTAAAACCTGGCACCGAACGGTTCTGAAAACGGTCCAAACTGTAGGACGGTTAGGGCGCCTCCAGCCCCTAACCGCCTAACACTCGGGCATATGGTGGCATAAGACCGCGCTCTTGGGTAAAAAGTGGTTAATGTTATAACGGTCAAAGGACCTACGGTTACAATAGTTATAACCGCGCCATAATTTAGCACCCCGCGCATATGGTATGGTCACTGCAAACAAATAAACCAATTTAGCACCCCGCGCATATGGTATGGTCACTGCATACAAATAAACCTCGGGTCGGGGCTAAGCCCCGACCCGACCCCCCACGCAATACACAAATATATAAACATATATACATTAATTCCCATATATATGTTAAGTAACATGCTATGGCGCATTGGTCCGACGATCTTTGTGAAGGCGTAAGGTGGAGGGGAGGTCTGGGGGTCGAACCCCACAGACTCCATAAAATTTTGAACCAACACATAAACCAAAAATGGGGTGCCACGTGGCATCCCATGACTGGGCCACGTGGCACCTTACCATATGCCAAAAACATGCCACGTGTCGCAATATAACTCGCCCAACTATCAGCCAATCACAAATCGCCACATCAGTAGGTGCCATGTCATTCGAGCCACGTCATTGTACGGTCGCCACGTCAAATGTTGACATCATCCGTGCCACGTGTCACCCTTCCAGTGGTGACACGTGTCACCTCCGAATTGGTCCAACCATACGCCCAAAAAGCCAAATCTTCCTGACACGTGTCATCCCCTGGAGCCACCACGTGTCCTGTACGGACCTGCCATGTGTCATGTACGAACCTGCCACGTGTCCTGTACGGACTTTACGGACAAGTACAAGTACAGTCACCTGCTGAGAAAAAAAGGGGGCATCTAGAGACTGGATAGAGATGTTGAAGAATTATTATCTTTCATTGACATAATGGAGCTTGTGGACATCAGGACCAACAATGGACAGTTCACCTAAAACAACAAACACCTATATCACCACCAAGTAGCTACAAGGCTAGAAATATTCTTGGTGTCAAAATCCATCATTTTGCAGGGACTATCTTTGGACTGCAGCATCCTCCCCTAGGGGGGATCAAACCACTGGCCAGCTCAATTGGAAGCTAATTTTCAAACCACTCTAAAGAGCAGACCATTTAGATTTGAGAAATTTTGGATCGACCATCCCACCTTCAAGGGGAACATCAACCAATGGTGGCGGGAGGAACTACCAGACCAAGGGACAAGGATGTTCAAACTATACAAGAAACTCAAGTACATAAAAAAAAAACTCAAGGAGTGGAACAAGGAAGTCTTTGGAAACATAAACCAGGGGAAAAAAAGTATCGAGGACAGAATGAGGAAGCTCCAGGAACTTTGCATCGATGAGGGATACACAGAGGATCACAAAAAAGAAGAGATCCAAATGAATGAGGAATGGGAAGCAAGATGTCAACATGAAGAAACTCTATGGCACCAAAAGTCCAAAATAAGGTGGCTAAGGGAAGGGGAGAGGAATACCAATTTTTTTCATAGAAAAACCATTGCAAGAAGATCTCATAACAAAATCTTGAATATTAACGATCAGGATGGGATTGAAAGAGAATCCCACCAGGAAATTGAAAATACACTATTAAATCACTTCCAAGGGATAGCCCAGGAACCCAACCAAGACGGATTTGAGGCCATACAAAGAATAATTCAACACATCCCGAAGTTGGTCACTAAGGATCAAAATTTCAGCCTAAGCAAACCCATCGCAAAGGAGGAAATCGACCAAGTGGTCCAGGAGATGCTCAACGGAAAGGCCCCAGGCCCAGATGGCTTCATAGTGGAATTATTCAAAGCCTGTTGGGAAGTGGTTATGCATGACATTTATGGGGTGGTGTAGGACTCCAGGTGCTCAACATCCATCCTAAAATCTTTAAATGCCACAATGATCACTCTAATCCCAAAAGAAAATGAAGCTAGGACCCCAGACCGCTACATGCCTATAGCTTTATGTAATGTAGTTTACAAGAAAATATCGAAAGTCATAGCCAATAGACTGAAACCACTCCTTCCCACACTAATTTCATAGGAACGGGTAGGTTTTGTGGAAGGAAGACAAATCTTGGACAATATCATCCATTCCCATGAGATTATTCACATGCTAAAAAGCCAAAGGACGAGGGGGATGATAATCCAACTCAACCTGGTGAAGGCATACAACAAAATAAGATGGCACTACATGGCCAATATGTTGGAATCTTTTGGTTTCGACCAACACTGGATCAACTGGATCGTCAATCTAGTCTCAACGACAAGCTACTCGTTGTTAATCAATGGAGCCCCAACCAAACCTTTCTATCCATCTAGAGGCATAAGACAAGGGGATCCATTGTCCCCATCATGTTCATTCTAATGATGGAAGGGATAAGCAGAAGCATAAAAAGTGCAACTGCAACAGGTGAAATAAAAGGCATCAAACCTTTTGAAAACGGTCCAACCTCCACACACCAATAGTTTGTTGATGATACCCTACTCCATGGCACACCCACGGTAAAGGAAGTAAATGCCTATAAAAGAATCTTAGAAGACTTTGAGGAAGACTCATGGGCGGAGATCAACCACTCCAAATCCATGATATATTTCTTCAACACTAATCCAACAATTCAAAGAAACTTGGCCAACATTCTGGGGTTTGAACGCAAAATGCTCCCAACGAAATACTTGGGAATCTCCTGACGGACAGAGCCTGCAAAATTACTACATGGGAAGGAGTTATCAGTAAACTGTAGGAGAGGGTAAAAAATTGGACATAAAGAGCTCTAAACCTAGCCGAAAGGCTTATCCTCACCAAAACGGTTCTACAAGTTATTCTAACGTATATGATGTCAGTGTTTCCAGCCTCCAAAGGAATACTACAAAAGATAAGGGCCATCCAAAGAGACTTCCTATGGCGAGGAGAAGAAAATAAAAAGAAATGGGCCCTGGTGGCCTGGGATAAGGTTTGCAAACCAAAAATCAAAGGCAGCCTGGGGTTAAAAGACCCATAGGTAACCAACGAAGCCTATGGGGAACAACTCTAGTGGAGATGGGTTAAAGACAAATCGGTGCCATGGGAAAACCTCTGGAAGGCCAAGTATGCCCCGAACATCAGTGACAAGGAATGAATTTGATTCATGGGCATAGGGGAGGGATCAATCATCTGGAATCTCTCCTGGCGAAATAAGAACTAGATCCAGAAACACAACTTCTAGGAAGTCAGAAATGGTAGAAAAACAAGGTTCTGGGAGGACGCGTGGAAACAGAAACCCAGAATGGAAAATCCGAACATGGAGGAGCTCCAATAGGAAATTATTGTTCAAGGAAAAACAAATTCCATCAATACTAGAAGCAAAGGGTTGGCAACGACAGATAGAGGATCTGGGACAAGCTTAATCCACAAAATAGAGCCCAGATCGAAACAATAACGAAAGAGGTGGAGGAGGAATTGGGGAAAAGGAAAATTGGGGTCTCAGAAGAAGAGGACCAACTGAGGTGGGGTAGGAAAAATGGGGGGGAATTCAACTTAAAAGAAGCACGATATTGCATTGCGGTCCAGTACCAAGAAAATCCAGAGCAACAGTGGGAAAATATTTGGAAAATCCCCCAATGACCAAAAATCAAAATGTTCGAATGGCTAGTTATTCACAACCAAATTCTAACCTGGGAAAACCTCATGAAAATGGGTTTCATATGTCCCTCTCACTGCCATCTATGTCAAGTCAAGGAGGAAACAACTGATCACCTCCTCGATGAATGTAGTTACACAACAGAGATTTGGGATTGGGTGGAAGGCATCTACCGCTAATCCAATAGGATCCGGGGAAACATCAGCGCAACAATCAACAATTGGAATGCGAGTTACAACGAAAATGAAATGGTGAACCTTTGTTGGAATCTGACGTCGAGGATGATCATCTGGGAAATCTGGAAAGAAAGGAACCGACACATCTTCAGGAATGAAAGCCTATCGGAAGAAAGGCTAAAGGATGCAATGGTGTCACAAATAAGAGAAATGGTGCAGAGCCACAACTGCAAGAAGGAGAAAGCTCAACTTACAGACCAAGAATTCTACATCCTAGATTTATTCCATCTAAAATATTGGCGCAACAAAATACCTGTAGCGCGCGATCCACAACTCCAGATAGGAGATTGCAATTGGACTCCCCCTCTGTCAGGGTTCCTCAAACTAAATTTTGATGGGGCGACAAAAGGAAACCCAGTAGTGGCAGGGGTAGGTGGAGTGATCAGAGGCAGTGGTGGCAACATCATCTGACTGTATGCTGGGAGTATGGAAAACTCAACCAACAACTCGGCGGAAACTAGAGCCCTGGAGCTTGGCCTTGAATTCCTAAGTCGCGAAAGGATGACAAACACTATTATGGAAGGTGACTCCACACTGGTTATAAACACGGTGAAAATAATCCAAAATGGCACCAGAGTGGGCAAGGTTTACTGACACTGGCACCTTGCACACTCCCTACATAAAATCCAGGAGCATCTAAGAACTTTGAATACAGTGGAGTTGCGCTAGGTGTGCAGGTCAGCGAATGCTCTAGCGGATGGGATCGCCAATGAGGGGGTCGACAAGGAAGGCCCGAAACTAGACGATACCTGGATCAACATTCTGAGTGGACAACTCAGAACATATTTCATCCATATGGTGTCAAAAGATCGTGAAGGAAGCTTAAGCATGGAAGGTCACATCGAGGAGGTCATCACAAGGCCTCTTGGTAGGTACGTGGGACCCAAGAAGAATATGATTGCCTATTAATGGACCACCAATTATTATGCAAGATCACAATAACAAGCAGGCAGGTGACTGGAACCAAGACCAATATGAAAGTAAGAGTTGTAGGGAAAGCATGAGTGAAAGGTTAGGCAACAAGCCGCATGCAACGAATGACGTAAGGCATGAGGGGTTGGTGATAACCAGGATTGATCCACCGGGCCCAAGTATAGGTATAGAGAGAAACACAGTCGACTCACAAGCGAGCAAGGGCAGTGACCACACAGGGATAAAGGATGAATCATCATGATCATATGAGCCTTAACAGGAAAAATTGATAGAAGAGCTCACCACCACGGGCAAACCATGAGTAGAAGGATGGGCTCGCAACAGGGAAAGGTCAATAAGAAGAGAGACAGTAGAAATAGATGCAAACAAAAGGAGCACAAAAGTAGGGGTTATCACAACTTCAAGTGCAGAGAAAGTAAGAATACCTATGAAGTGAGGCACAGGACGAGTAACCAGATTAGGAGCTATGGCAGGGAAAGCAGGATGGTGCAACTGAAGCAAACACAAAGGAAGAGGAACCCCCTTGGGAAGGAAGTTTCGAACAGTTCACGACGGTTAACAAGAATGGAGCAGGAAGCAAAATATGTGGAGGGCACCTTCCAAACTCTAGTTGCACTGAAGGGGAAGGTGACCATCACCCGGTGGGAAAAGGAATTAAAGGACAAGTGCAAATGTAAAGCGTGGGATGCATTGGTACAAGAAGGGGATTGGGTAACTGATCTGGGGGCCACGCAACCTAGGGAAACCCTCTACCATAAAATGGTGGAGATGGCTTGGCTAACCAAGATGATGATCGAGAAAGTGAGCTCAGAAATGGAAGAAGCCAGATAGGAGGATAACAAGAAAAATAAGACAATGTTGGACAAGATCCCGCGTCGCCTCAGCAGTTTGGAAACTATTACCAAATTGTTAGTATAGGTAGATAAGGACAAAGAATGCAAGTTGGAGCAATTGGAAGCTTAGTTCGACCTCTACCTACGCTATGTCCATCACATGGACATCATGCTAGCCGATGGACACGGTGCGCCAACCCAAATCAGGAAGACTTGCACGATCTCCCAGAAGGAATATAACAAGATCCAGGCAAATGGAGGGAAGGAGCACCCCCAGGTGTTGAAACACCTCATAGTTATGGATTAGTGAATTGATAGTCTATTGGAAATAGTTCTAGGCGATGTCAGGTTAGCTCAGAACTACTACACACTCTGGCTTAGGGGGATGTTTTAGTTTCTTATTTTATGTCTGTGTTTTTTTCTCAAACTGGGTATGTAACGTATGGTTTGGTTTCCTTTGGTGGCAGACCAATACCATCCTTCGTAACTATCAACTCGCGCAACTAGGGACCCCCTAGTCTGGTTTCCTTCTAGGCAGACCATGATCCCCACTTTTTGTATCATAATACTTTCCAGTAATACAGATTCCTACACTCGCTTACAAAAAAAAAAACATCTAGATGGTGGGAGGAAGGAAGAAAAATATACTCATTTGGAAAACATTCAAATTCATATTTGAATATCAATTTGGTGGTTGCTTCTATTTCCACTTTGTTTTCTCTATTTTTGTTGAGTTTGTATCGTGCATAAGAGTTGGTAGTTAGATCAATAGTCATCAATAGTCTCAGTTAGTATGGTTCTGGATTTGAATATATAAGGAAGGGTGTCTTAGGTATATATATTATGAATTCAAATCCCCATGCTCTACTTTCTAGCCGTTGGAAACTATGGTTAAATTGGTTTCCACATGAAATTGTTCTTGGTACTAAGGTTGGAAATTGGATTTGTTATCACTCTGTTTTACTTCTATTTGCTGAAATTGGTATGTAAACAAGCATTGGTTGATAATATAATAATCAACTTTTTTTTCTAGGAGAGTGGAATTTCCTTTGAGTATTTGGGGAAGTGTGTCTTTCCTGCATGAATACTAGGGAAATTACCTTAAGTGTTGTGTTGACCCGTATCAATTAAATTTCAAATCAAGATCTCTCTTTAGAAAATAAAAGGTGGACCATACATCATCAACCACTCTGATTTACAAGGTCGGCGGAGGCGACTGGATGGTAAAGTCGTTCTTGCAACAAAGGTCAGGTCTTGTGCTCAAACCCGAGCAAGGACGTGCTTGAGTCACGAAGCAAAAATTAACTGGGCCAAGCCTGCATACCTTACCCCCCGGATGGGGTGTTTTTATGCCCAGTAGGTAATCAGGACACGGGGAGGCCACCTGGACGGGCGGCCAGCCACCTGGTACCCATCCAGTCCCATCCTGCCCTCTCTGTCACCTCATGAACATCAGCACGCTGTCGCCACCCTTCATTCCTCCTACATGCACTTGCAATCGCACGAGCCGGATGATTTGGAACACAGGCGACTTCATGGCGTTGTGCAAGGTTCTTATTAGCTCACTTGTTCATTTCCCTGCTCGCTCTTTGGTGCAAAACTTACTCTCTGTTCCCAAGCTCTCTGTGCACAATTCACCTCCCCTATGGTGCATCCTTCCTTGGGCTCCCAGCTTCGCAAGTTCGGGTCTCAGCTCCTTCCCAAGACCGACTCTGGCATTTGGCATGCCTCGCCTCAAAGGAAAGGCTAAACAGGGTGTCATTTGGTATGAGGCCAGGGGAAGAAAACCGCCCACCCTGGACCATCCTTCTAAGGCCGAGCTTCCCCCATCGATTCCTCCAGCTGATGCACCCATTCACAACCATCCACCCGAGGAGAATTTTTTTCCCGATTTGGGCCTTAAGGAAGTGACAACTCACCTTCCTCCTCCTATAGTTGAACATCCCCCCATCCTAGCCCCAATCGAAGCACCCATCCCCTCTTAGCCCCTCATTGACCCCACCATTGGGATCTCTCCCCTATCGAACCCCTACGGTTGTAGGGTCGAGTGGGTCGACCTCTTTGGTAATTTGTTGGGCTATGTGTCTCCCCCTTCCTCCCCCCCTTGTCATCCTCCACCTCCTCCTTTCCCCCCTCGCCACACACCTCCCCCCGGCCTCTCCTCCTCCACCTCCTCAACCTCCCCGACCTCTCCAGGCGATGGATATCGGGACCGAGCACCGGACATGGACACCCTGTGAAACTTTCAAAGGGACCTGAGCGACATCAAATGGGACCTGAGGGATCTCAAGACAATCACGCTCGACGTGCAGAATAGAGACGTCGATTGATGGAGCTGGGTTGAAAAGCAGATGGCCTTCCTCCAAGACCTTCGGTAGGCAATGGCAGACCGCGACAAGGGAAAGTCACAGGTGTGACGTGTCTACACCGAGCCTAGACTCGGTCCAGGTTTCTAATTTTTATCTATTTCCATGTTTACGTTGAACTTTGTTCATAGGCAGTCAGGGAAGGCTGCCCAAAATTTACTCTTATTTTATATATTTCTAGATAATAGTATCTGCCCTACGTGGCATCGACATGGCACACCTTATTTTTTGAACAATCAACAGCGGTGGTTTCCCGAGAGGGCACCACTGCAAGTATGACTAAGAAACATCATTTTTCTAGTACCAAGGGCAGCAGTGGTTTCCCAGAAGGGCATCGCTGCCACATACGCTGGGACATTTTAATCATCTGTAACTTTTTTCAGGATCCAATACAACAACTAACTTACAAAAAAAAAAAACACCGTG
This sequence comes from Picea engelmannii, assembly GCA_009831015.1. Lineage (NCBI taxonomy): Eukaryota > Viridiplantae > Streptophyta > Pinopsida > Pinales > Pinaceae > Picea > Picea engelmannii. Next base: position 95,758 of record ML824397.1, on the reverse strand, counting down.
ATTTACAATAATTTAAGAGGATTTTAAGGACACATGAATAAATGTTTTAAGGTAACAAAGCATCCATTCTCTCTCTTATCTCTAAATTTCATTAATATGAGCAATAATGTATCTCACAAATTGCAAAGGTAATGACAACCTTGGTCCAAGTTAAGCAATAGTTGTCCATTCTTGAGGTAGAGTGCAACTACTTAAAGAATTTGGTTGAGAATTTGAACAAAGATGTACAATATGTGGCTTCTAATCAGTGGTTGTCTACACAAGGGGAACACAAGGATGAGGATACAACGATCTAGTTGATAGAAGATATGAAAAATGGAGAACATGAGTTAGTACACACTGCCATAGGCCTGGAAGAGTCTACAATTCACAATACCTTCTATTAGCTTATGTTTTTAAAGTTACCAGTATCTTAGGTATCTCTTATAGATTATGCTACAATAGAAAAAACTAGCAAATTTTGTTAGTGGATACATGTAAACTTTGTATGTTTTTTTGGATTTCTACAAAAAAAATTAGACTTTGAAGATATTATGTATGGTTAAAGAGTGTTTTTAGCTATGCTACAGTCATTTTTTATAATACAAATTACCTAGTTTATGGGTTTTTTTTAAAGTGAAAAATCACACTAAAAAAGCATATACATGTAATACATTAAACCAATTTGGTCTTAAGAAACCCTAAATTTCTAATACCTAATAAGATTTTGAAGAAACATTGACTTTATTGACAACATGCAAACAAGGTTGTATGAAAATATAAAGACAAGAAAATGAATTAAGCTATCAACATATACTTATAGGTGGTTAAGTCTTGCAAATGGAAAGTATATAGTAGTGTCTAGAAGAACAAGACCCAAAATTTCGTGTCTCTATTGAGAGGTATGGTGTAGTTTTTTATTTTTTTTACATGTAGTTCACGACATCGAATATCAGTGCTCGTTACGACCACAAAAAACATCCCCAAAATATGCTAGACAACATCTGTTGGTCAAGCATTTTCGGAGTATTAGGGGCTCAATAACAAGAGCATATTATAGACCCATTAAAGGGCACAACATGTCACTCCAAGGATTTGAACCTAAGTGGGGAGGTTGACAATCAATCGTCCCAACTACCCAAGCTTCATCCAATGGACAAGAGGTATAATGTAGTTAATTAGATATACCCTTTAAAATTATAATAAAGAAATATTCCTTCTAGAAATTAATAAGGCAAAATTTAAAGGTTTTCTAACTTACCATTGATGTTGGAGTCACCAAATTTTGGGACAAAATATGATTTGAACATGTGTGTTCCTTCTTTTGACTTTCCTCTTATATTTTAGCAATATTTACATCTAGGTATATGTTATTATAAACAAACCTCGGTTACATTTTCTTAGGTTTGAAAATAATTAAAACTCTTATCTATTTAAAACTTGAACATTAAAAAAAAAAAAANCTTCAATTTATAAATTAGGTTTAAATCCTTATAGAACCAAAAAAATCATAGTTTGATGAGAGAAGCAAGTGTGGGTGATGTGTGGAAAAGAAGTAGAACATGAATCTCTAATGGTCAAGAGTAATGATTGAATAGATTATAATGATAATAATTTTATTAATTGTATTTGAAAAAATTCTGCTAGTGGGTAAGGGGTCAGTGCAAGCTAATGCTTCATTCTCGTGGCATGTTAGTTGCAATGAAAATCTAGAAAAATAACAATGTGATGAATATGAGGAATTATTTGAGGTATATACATAACTTAATTGAATATGATGTAAAACAATGAGATGTGGGAAATCAAATTAGCTTCGAGAATATATATAACTTTTTTCTATGGAAAATTTACATGACTCAAAAAAAACATGTTCTTCTAATTGTGGTATGTTACTTTTTCTCTAAATAATAATAATGCATATGTTCGCGTTAAGACGTTAGTTTGGTACCCAAATGAAAAAAACATCTTGAATTTTTTTTAAAGTTATACATATCAGTGAGTTATTGTGTGCCAATATTTTTTGGATATTCTTAAAAGTTAATGTTGGCCCTTGACCAAGCTTTGGGAGATTCTTGGTCATATTGACCTATTTTGGGACTTTGATATCCTGTCAAAGGAGGATCGCAAGAAGAAGAAGAGATCACGAGATCTCGGCCCCTTTTTGGGTTTTTGGGAATATGTAACGGGAATGGGATGTCAACCCATGGGTTTAACCATGTTTAGGCCTATTTTGTATCTAAATAGATACTTAGGCAATATAGAAGTAGTGGTGAATCTATGTGATGTGAATGTATGCTAAGTGCAAGTAGAGTCTGTAAGTGCTTTGTGCATGACTGTAAGAGACTTTCAGAGCTAAGTGCAGGTCCTTGTAGAAGATTGTAGAAGGCTTAGTGTTGTAACGCAAGGAAGAAGGATCTAGCGAGTTGCGTAGATCTTTTGTCCTGTGCGGAGTAGGGTTTTGAGGCTCTGTGCTTGTAACCGATTGACTGAAGACAATAAAGAAGAAGAGTTGGGGGACATAGCCCCAGGGTGGGGGTGAACCACATAAACACTGTGTTGTTATGCTTTGTGCTTTCCTTAATGTGTTTATGACTCTCTTGCTAAGTGTTTTGATAGAGATAGATAAATATGTTCATGCTTTGTGCTAATTATGTGTAAGAATGTTAGATCTGATTTCTATGAATGTGCTTAGTGCTTGATCTGCTAGAGCTGATCTATTTACCTTTGCTAAGTGATTAAATACATTAGATGAGTGTGAATACTGTAATGCTTTGTCTTCTCTGTGAAGTATATATTGGTTGTATAATAACAAACTAACGTTATTAAGTGCCATGTTAAGTATCATAGTCACAGATTTGTGTCCCAGCTAAGGTTGCAGACACCTGAGTCTCGCAACCACCCCTGCTTCTACCTCCAGTGAGACTTCATCTGCTTCGCAGATGATGCTGAAAGGGTCAGTAGTTAGGGATTTGTTGGTGCATTGTTGTAGCATTGAACCTTGGGTTTGCCCCTGTTCCAATAAATGGTTCTGTTGTCGGGATCTGAAACTGTGATTGCTGGGAACTGAGAGAGAAGGAGCTTTGTGCAAAGATTCGTCCTGAAGTTGTGAAAGTTATGTGCATAGATATGTCACTCTAGTGCACAGTATTCTACATGATTTATAAAGCTCAGTGCTAAAAGAAAGAAGCCCGATCTGAAGAAAAGAAGTTGGATCTGAAGGAAAGAAGCGAGATCTGAAAGCTTTGTTCTCTAAGAAAGGTAAAAGTGATAAGTTTTGATTAAAAGAGGTAATATCTGCAATCTCTGTGCTCTAAGAAAGGTAAGAATAGTTAAAAGTTTTAGATATGAAAGATTTGTGCTCTGTAGAAGTAAGATAAGTGAAAAATTGTGTTTCTAGAGTATGGATCTATGTATGTTTGATAGGTTATGTCCTAGCTTGAAAACTAGGGTACTAATAGATGGAAGAAGGCTTGATATAAGTAGATCTGATAAGAATAGTGAAAGATATGTTGTACCTATGCATAGAAAGAATGTTTGGACTAACAAATGGATGCAGGATCCTAGAAAGAATTTTTTGCAGGTTAGATACCATGCTCCTAGCACACAGTACAGGGGAAGTCGTGGATCATTTAAAAGAAAGAGAGGATTAACCCTCTTTTACGACTGCAGAAGATCGGGACATCTTGCTAAGGAATTCCTTGGAAAAAGACCTAGTTGTCTTTGTTGTAAAGCTATGGACCATGAAGTGTTCGATTTCCCTAGAATGATTGCTAAAGTTGAAAGAATGAATCTGAATAAAGAAAACCCTAAGGAAGATCCAAAAATGGCAGAACCCCAGTAAGAATCAGATAAAGTATTGTTGCAAATAAAAGAAACCCTGAATGACCATCGACATGTCAGACTATCAGAGATATTCAAAGAAAAAGAAAGCATGGAAGCAAGAATAGGAGACTTCGACATTGACTGTGTTCTGGATGAGGAAGCACAGGTGAATATCATGACAGAAAGAACTTGGGAAGCTATAGGGAGGCCTACTATGACTCCCTCATTAGGAAGAATAGGGTTATTAAGAGGGAAATTGATAAACCTATGTGGGAAGCTCACTCAATACCTATGAATGCCAATGGAACTTCGACAGAAGAAGATTTTGAGATTATTAAATTTATTGAAGATAACGCTCCATTTACCATGTTACTAGGAAAACCTTGGATTGATAGAGATCAAGCCAGGCGAAAGGAATAAGAAGAAGTTTTGGAGCAAAAGAAACAAGAGTTAAAATATTTCATGACTAGAAGGATCGCACACTTGATTAAAGAACAAGAGGGAAGATCGAAGCTATTTAACACTAGAAACCCAGATGTCGAAGTTGAGAGAACACTAGAGGATCCACAGAAGACTCAAGTACCTACCCCAGACAAAGAAGGAGTATTCTCTAGGAACCCTAGTGAAGAAATTCAACCAAGCACTGGTAAACGGTGGGAGTAACTATGACTCTCTTAAGGTAGCCTCTATCCAGAGAGACGCAGTGCGCCTAACCTGTCAATTGATTGTAGGAAAGTTAGTCCGCAAGAACCGACCCACCCAAGTTACTGGTTTTGTAGTTGACTTCGCAGGGAAGTGCGCGGAGGGCCTACAAATTAATTGGGCAAAGTACCTCGTGAACCAGTTGGAACTGGATTGTAGGGAAGTGTAAGATCAAGGATATGAGTTCCACTTCAGTTGGCTTCTAATCCTGATCGCTTTCATCGCATGGGAGATGTTGGAAGGTGCGACCTTCCCAAACATCGAGCCCTTTGAACCTCTGGCCATGAAGTTTAGTACACTATGGTATTCTAGTGACATGAACAAGCAATGGCAGTCAAATCTCGTGTTCCATAACTATTACAACTAGTTGAAGGTAGCCATATAGTCCACACTTCTCATAACTCTAAATACTTTACACATGTTTCGACCTTTAATGAAATTCAGCGCGGACCGCCATTTTATCTACATCACAGCGCACGCTGACGAGCACAAGCAACAACTTCAGTCCAATTACAAGCTAACGGAGGAGGACTTGGAGGAGATCACCAAGGACTGGTCGACGGACCTCCTCATTCCAGGAGACACTGCAAAGATATCCGATATAGACAGTCCAGAAAATGCGTCGGATACACCCGGACCTAGCAAGATAAAGAAGACCGAAGAGGTCCATGATTTAGACAATGCATCTGCAAAGACTGCTTCCATCTCACCTGAGTAAGGAGGAGATGGCGGAGAGATAGATGGCACAGAAGTGGAACAGAACAAAGGCGAGGTTACACCGCCTAGAGACGAGGAGGACCCCTCTAAGAAAAGGAAGGTTTCCCCCCCGAAGCCTTCTTCCCGAAAGAAATTGAGAGCATCTATGACCAAAATGCAGACTACTCTCACCTCAGATGACTTCGATTTCATTGTAGCAACATTGAACGATGCTTCGCTGGAGATAAAAGAGAAGCAAGAGGCTCATCAGGAGGAGATATACAATCGAATTAAGGTTTAACTCCGAGGAGTGCAACAAGCACTTCAGTCTAGCTGTGCAGTCTCCACTATGCCTCTGCCATTGGAAACACTAGAACTGGGAGATGAGTCAGCTCAACTCCACATAATTGCTGACACAGTCGAAGCTCACCTTTGATGAGCAAAGGAGGAAAAAATGCAAGACACCTAGGCTTTAGCACAAGTACAAGAAGACCTTCTAGAGCAATGTAGTGCTGCAGAACGGGAAAAGCTTGATCTCCAAGCGAAGTGGGATGAAGAAAAGGTCCAGCTGCAGAAAGAAAAGGAACAGTTGCTCACGGAGCAACTCAAAGTAAAGGAAAGGGTCAATAGAGCACTTCTCTCTGTGACAGTCATCGAAGTAAATGCGGAAGAGAGAGTCCCACAGCAGGTGGCACAACTTGAAGAAGTGATTCAACAACTACATAAACGCATAGCAGATTTGGAGCTACGTGCAGTGCCCAAGACCCCGCAAGATGTAAGAGACCAAAGGGAAGCAACTGCCCGAAGCGCAATTGAGAGATTGAAGGTTCTTGCCGAGGAGTGCAAGCAGCTGAGTAATCACAGTGCCCAAACATATCAGAACCTCACTGAAAACCCAAAGTTACAGGCATTGGAGTCGCAGCTCCAGGAAGCGAAGCAGCACGTAGACACACTACAGGTGCAGTTGAAGGCCCTGTCAGCTGTAGACAGAATGAAGAGATCTCAAGAGCAGCGAACTGCCCAACAACAAATCCATAATATCCAGAATAGAGTTATGGAGATAACTTAGAAACTCCAACTGGTACAAGATAAGGCCTATCAGTTGTTTACATAGATAGAAGGCCAGGGAGAAGAACTCGAGGAGGTCAGTACCGCATTAGAACATCACTTGGAAGGACATGTGAATGATGCAGTCATTCAAGAATTTGCTGAAAAAGAGCGCGTAACACAGCAACAAGTCGAAGTAGCTCGAGGCGTTCGAGGCAAAACTAGTCAGATCAGAGTGACTCAAGACGAGTCACAGGTGAGTGTTGGGGGCTTGTTGACCCTTGACCAAGCTTTGGGAGATTCTTGGTCATATTGACCTATTTTGGTACTTCGATAGCCTGTCGAAGGAGGAGCGCAAGATGAAGCAAAGATCACGGGATCTCAGCCCCTTTTTGGGTCCTTTTTGGGTTTTTGGGAATATGTAACAGGAATGGGATGTCGACCCATGGGTTTACCCATGTTTAGGCCTATTTTGTATATAAATAGATGCTTAGGCAAGATAGAAGTAGTGGTGCATCTATGTGATGTGAATGTATGCTAAGTGCAAGTAGAGTCTATAAGTTCTTTGTGCATGACTGTAAGAGACTTGTAGAGCTAAGTGCAGGTCCTTGTAGCAAATTGTGGAAGGCTTAGTGATGTAACGCAAGGAAGAAGGATCTAGCGAGTTGTGCAGATCTTCTGTCATGTGAGGAGTAGGGTTTTGAGGCTCTGTGATTGTAACCGATTGACTGAAGACAATAAAAAAGAAGAGTTGGGGGACGTATCCCCAGGGTGGGGGTGAACCACGTAAACATTGTGTTGTTATGCTTTGTGCTTACCTTAATGTGTTTATGACTCTTTTGCTAAGTGTTTTGATAAAGATAGATAAATATGTTCATGCTTTGTGCTAATGATGTGTAAGAATGTTAGATCTGATTTCTATGAATGTGCTTAGTGCTTGATCTGCTAGAGATGATCTATTTACCTTTGCTAAGTGCTTAAATACATTAGATCTGTGTGAATGCTGCAATTCTCTATCTTCTCTGCGAAGTAGATATTGGTTGTGTAATAAAAAACTGACATTGCTAAGTGCCCTGTTAAGTATCATAATCACAGATCTGTGTCCCAGCTAAAGTTGCAAACACCTGAGTCTCGCAACCACCCCTGCCTCTACCTCAGGTGAGACTTCATCTGCTTCACAGGTGATGACGAAAGGGCCTGTAGTTAGGGCTTTGTTGGTGCATTGTTGTAGCGTTGAACCCTGGCTCTGCCCATGTGCCAACAATTAATTTTATATATTTTTAAATTAATGAGGTCATTGAATTCCTAAAAGTACAAGGTCAAGAATTCAGACTAGTTTTGAGAGTCTTAACGTAATAAATCAATCTATTTTTTAGTGTGTAGGTTTCAATCTATACTTATGTACCATATAATTTGTTTTCTAGATGGGTGATGCGATAAAAAGTTATGACATAAACAAAAGACCTATGCATTTTAGAATTATGATGTATATACAAAGAAAAATAAATAAAAAATAGAAAACGATGTTTTTTCCCTTAAAAATAGATACATATATTTGGAATCTACATGTAAATCTCTATAAGTGCATTTAATTTCATCAGTAGTGGATATGTGGACCATATTAAAAATATCATTAAAAATGGAGATAAGAATTGCAATATGGAAAAATGAGTTGTTTTTGTTTATGCAACTTGAACCACTCGATTCATTCATTTGAAGCTAAACCAAAGCAATCAAATCATCCAACAAGTAAAGGGAAAGATATAATCCCATGTAACTTTTTTTAATTCACAAGAATGTGTGCATGTTATTTACATAAAACAAAAACCATGTAAAACTCCCTCACCTTAACATGTTTCAAAAGGAAATCTTTAGCACTAAAACCTTATTTTAGGGGAAAAGGGAATATTTTCCTCTCCTTAGCATAGTCGTGGCCCCTAAATCCATCCCCTCTTTGTAAAACCACCTAATAGCACCTTGAATACCACTCAAAGTTTGAAAACCACACATAGAGGGAATGTGTCATGGTTAGAGGTATTTTTCATAGTGCTTAAGGCCTACAAGGTCCATTTTCCTATGGAAGACCCTTGTTTTCCTTCGTCACCGTGTTCTAGACCCCTAGACCCTTCACTATTACTCAAATACAATTAATGATGTCCATATCGTGCTTAGACGCCAAATAGTGATGGTGTCCTAGACCCATCACTATCACTCAAATACAATTAATGATGTCCATATCCTGCTTAGACGCCAAATAGTGATGGTGTCCTAGACCCATCACTATCACTCAAAACCAATTAATGGTGTCCATATCCCACTTAGAGGCCAAATATACCAATGAAAGGTCTTATGTGGTGTTTCAATGCATGTTTCATGATGTTGACCCTAAGAATCTTTGTTCAATGATCGAGGTCCTTGTTACCCTTCCCTAACCTTTTTCAAGACCAAAGTGCCCACCATTCTTATTGAAAACATCATAAGTCTCCTCTAACCTTAGTTAGACCCCAACACCAATTCTTGGTTCACAACTAACCCAATCATGGCACCATAACACCCTTAGAGGCAATTGCTAACCAACAAAGATCAAATGTGGTGGTTCAAGGACTTTTCCATTGAACTTGATCTTGAGAAGCAAGGTTTAGGGGTGGAGGCTATTTTTTCCCTCACTTTACTAGTCAAGGACCCAAGACCCATCCATGATTCCCAAGACCTTGTAGTTCCCATATTCAACTAAGATGCCAAAGAATTCTTCAAGAGAGATTGCATCGTGGTTTTTAGGTATTTTTTTTATGGTGGTTAAGCTTGAGAAGATTCAATAAGGTGTTAAGTCCATTGTTCCCCCTTGACCATGCATTTCTAGTCCATAATACATACTCACGACACATGTATCCTACTTGGAGGCCAAAGACCCCCTACAAAGTTCCTATGTATTAGTTTGAGGACTTGTTCAAGTCTCTTCAACTCAAGAAGCTTCAACAAGATCTTAAGGAATTTGTTTTCATTCTTTGATGATGGTCAAGGACGTGTGACCCATCCATGGTCCCATGTGGTGGTCTGAGGATGCACTAATGGTGCATAAGCCTAAGAAGTTATGTTTAGGGCCTAATGTTGTTCTTTCCATGCCTCAACCATGGTTAAGGGACTAATTACGTACCATGACTATTTCCAAGGCCCTAAGACCCATCTAGAGTGCACGATAACTTGATCTCGCCCATATTCAACTCCAAGGCCAAAGACCCATAATGAGGGCATGTGTCACAATATCCAAGCGTTTATCATGGTTCTTGAGCTTCAGAATTTTTAATTATGGATTAATGCCATTTCTTACCCCCTTGACCATGTTTAGGCATCAAGAACCATTTCTAGTGCACAAAGCCTACTCATAGTGCACATATCCCACTCAAAGGCATGCAAAGAACCCATACATTGGACTCATATTTTGGTTTGAGGAATTGTTCAAGGCTCTTAAGCCTAAGAAGATTCAACAATATCCTAACGAACTTCTGTTATCCACAATTTTTGTCATCATGATGATAGTATGATGATGTTATGATGATGGAAAATAAAGCTCTTCACTAAGAACACTTTCCTGAGAAAAGTTACATTTGTCTTCTTCCAGAAATCATGCTTTTAAGGGATGTTCGCAGGCTACCTATATATCTTCCTGCGAGAATGCTTGATTCTCGCAGGCTGTATTAAGCTGGGGTGCGAAGGGTTCGCTCTGTACATAACTGTTAGGGTGCGAACATGTTCCAAAGGAAGGAAAAAGATAAAATCTCGAACCTTCTAGAAGAGAATCTTCTAGAAACATGAGTTGGCTTCGAATGGTTGTTCAGATGTTGACATTCCAGATATCTTGGGATCATTTCCTATCCAAGTAACTAATCTATCTTCTCCTATATATTGAGGAGATTGCTCATGGAAAAGGTTAAGCAGCAAGCTAGCAAGAGATTGATTGGAGAATAGGTGCAAGATTGTATGAGGGACTGATGCTACAACAGTTAGAGACAATAGCAAGGTCATCGAAAGTAGTTGATTTTCTTCATGCATGAGCAAGTGTGTGTGTCAGAGCAAGGAGCCATCGAAAGGAGACCTACGACATCAAGGCTCAGGTTGTAAGTTTCACTTTCAATTAATTCAATACAGTAATATGTACATTTCCCATAAAGATGATGTCACTTTATTACATAACTCCTTGATCATATGTATAGATTAGCTATTGAATATATTGATCTGCCTTCACTTCGATTGGTTTGAACTGTCGTGATCCGAACGGGACAAGAGCATTGGAGCGAAGCTTGGAACAACAAAAACCTAAGGAAAGCGTTCATAAGGTATGTCCATAATCCTTGTCTCTTAGTTCATTCAATAGTCTAGATCTAGGGAAAGTGTATTATTCTGTCATGTTTTGTTCTAGATCCAGGTGGATCTAGGGAGATCGGTTTGTGTCTGCACTCATGGATTTATCCTGAAACAAAATTGGCGACTCTACTGGGGATCTATTCCCTTTTTCTTTATGGTTTTTTGAATTTCCTGTGTCCATTTGCTCTATTTGCATTTTTCTCCTGCTTTGTCAGTGTCTGAGTCCTCACGATATCCAGAGAGACCTTCTAGGTCTACAAGCCAGCTTGAATTTTGCTTGCATTTTCAAAATTTTTACTATCTTCAGGAGTTCTCGCACTGTGTTCATTGACAGCTTGCGAGAACCAGTCAAGTTCGTACCCTGCATGTATGGTCCAGTGCGAACACCTCACAACTTGCTTTAAAGTGACCTGCGAGAATCTTATCTTCTCGCACTGTGTGACACTGCTTGCCTGCGAGCAAGATTTTTGAAAATTTTGAATTTAAGTTTTGACTTTTTCAATTGCTCAGAATAGTTGAATTGCATCTTTTTGGGTCATTGGATCATTGACTTATATATCTCTTGCTTTAGTTTTCTTGCTGGAACAGATTTATGGTTTCTAGGTCTTTCTTGCTCTTGGTAGTTTGACTTTCGTTTCTTGGCTATGTTTGGCATTTTCTTTCTCTCTGACTTCTAGAGTTGAGTGTGTCTAATTGGCTGAGAATCAGTGATTGGTAGAGAGTCAAGTTCTTGGTGTTTTCTCTTCTGCTTGGTGGTTCGAAAGAACATTTTTCATTTGCATTGGGAAGACTCATTGGTTTGCTTTTTGTTTTTACTTTCATTGAAAGTGTTGGTTGGGTTGTTTTGTTTGTTTCTTTAGGATTTGATTTTCTTTTCTCATTAATTAGAGTTCTTCTTGGAAAGTGAAAAACAAGTTTTCTTTCAAGTTTTTTGTTTTTATCATCTTGAAACCATTGCAAAATCAAATTTTAGAGTTTATTGAAGTATTGGAAAAAGACATTTAGAGATTGTTCATTGATAAATGATTGTTTACATTGACATCTGAAAGGAAATTGAGCATTACATTTGCATTATAGTATTGTGTTCGATTCAGAAAATGTTCTCTCTCTCCCATAGCTAGGATTCATGGAATGAAAAGAATCCTATTTCATCATTATCCTTGCATTATTTGGGTCAGAGTCATACCTCATGAGTTTCACTTCCATTACATTTGAGTAAACAACAGATTTTAAAAAACATTGTGTAATCTTAAAATTGATCTAGTAATTTTTTCTAGGGCTCTTTTACACCAACATATTAGCTAGGCTAGTGCTTTGGAGTAGGAAGAGAGACACACTCTCCAAAATCTCAAAAACACACAATAGAATCTTGAGTTTGGGAGTGTTAAATTCCATTTGCAACATATTGTCCTGGGACGCCCTTCTAACACAAGGGTCAAGAACTAGGTCGCATTGGTGTTGGCAGAGTTACTAACCCTACTTTGTTGACATCGGTGTAGAGATTGCACGTATTATGGGGATCACTTCGAGGTATACCCACAATTATGAGTGGAAGCCTTTGAGTTGGTTTTGGGCTAGATACCCTGCCCTTGCGTGTGGATCGTACTGACGACTGTTCCCCCAGGCTGCACTGTTGTTTGTGGTGACCTTAGTGGCCTATCTCTCTAGGTTCTTACCCAAGGTGACTATGGAGGGGAAAGTCTTCACGGTACCTGGAATCGACATTGATCAAAATCACTCGGGCTCCTTGGAGGGTATACCCACGATTATGTGTGGGAGCTTGCACCAGGGCGTAAGTCTATTAAGCAGGTCGTCAACATAACTTTTCCACCTTAGCCCCGCCCCTTCTCGTCTCGTTGTTGCGACGTTGGATTTCATCACCAACTAGTGGATTTGAAATTAGAAGGTATGGTTTGCTTGGTGATTTCTTCCTAGATTTTGTTTACTAGTGAGTGCTGCTTTTTTCTCGAAGTTGACCTTAAGAATTTTCTCACGGAACTTGTCACTTGTTTACAATTGCTCCCCCGCGGCGTTCTCGTAGAATGCAAGGATTATCTCCAGAACATCTGGATGATCCTCAACCTACTGGTACACCTGAGGTTTCACCCCATCAGACTGAAGTCCCTGTGGTTACTTCACCACAAGGGGAAATCAGTGACGTTCCAGTTGTCACCACACCACTTCCACAAGTCGAACGAACTAATTCTCTAGACGAATTTCGAGTTACTAACACTATAGAGGACTATCGTGTTCGTCGTGGTGAACGACCTGTTGGACGAGTAAATCCTTTTGAAGAAACCGTTGTTACATCTTCTGAATCTACTGTCGGGCCTTCTCACTGTGTACTAGGCCCAGATCCTTTGTGGTCGGGTGATTTCCGATGAGTCATTTTCAGTACTGAGTCACCTCCGGTTTATGAAATCAACCCTCCAGTCTCTCCTGAGACTGAAACTACACCTACAGCGACCACTTACCAGTTTGTTCTTCCTCCCGAGATGGCCCATCTCGCAAATACTATGAGTGTCCAAACTGGGATTCCTGCAACTACTCTTCCTCCTATCAACACCCAGAGAATACCTGATGTTATCCCAACATTACCTCCTGGTTACTATGCGTTGAATGCTTTGTTGAATGCTTCTAATCCAACACCTCCGCAAACCCCAGCTGGTTCTCCAGGTATTCCCGCTTTTATCCTGACACTCCCTCCATTTCCTACTGGCAATCCTAATCCTAGTGGCACTATTCCGACTGTTGCACCCAACTTGCAGATTCCCGTTGGTGGACAGGGTGGTATGGTTCCTTTTCCTTTTCCTTTTCCCGGACACAACACAGTTACTACACAACCTACGGTTGGTACACAAATCCCGGGTGGAATTATACCTACTGTAGGGGGACCAACTTCACCTTTTGGACAAAACATACCTCCTGAGTTGGCCCAGTATTGGAATCAACTTCTACAAAACTTTCCGCAGAATACTGGGGGGCAACAAACTGTCCCTACTATAGGTCAACCTTATTCGGGAGTAACTAATCCTATTTGGGGTTCGGTTCAGACCACTCAACCTTAGGTCCCTACTCAAACTCAAGGTCACAATCCTTGGGGTTACTATCCTATCCAGCCACCACCGAATCAGCAAGGGCCTTCCCTCTACGGACAGTCTACTTATGGTCCTACTGGTTTGCCGACAGGGCTTCCACCCCAAAGTCACCAGTACCCACAAGTGAATTGGCAGTTTCATTTTCTTACTACCTTGGATTTACCGGATTTGTCTAGGATTCTCAATGATCCTATTCGTCACTCTCCCCAATGGCCTGTTATCCCTACTAAGCTTCCATCGGATATTCTGAAATTCGATGGCAAGGCGGGGGAGGACCCAAATAATCATGTCATGACTTTTCATTTGTGGTTTTCGTCCAACTTGCTAATGGATGACTCCATTTGTCTACGTCTTTTTCAATGAACCCTTACCGGTTCGGCTGCGAAGTGGTATATTGAATTGCCACAAGGTTTCTTTTCTGATTTCAACACCCTAGCTATGGCTTTTCTCACACACTACCAGTTACTGATCCGTTACGATACTGGGATGGAGATTTTAACTTCCTTCAAACAAACCACAAGCACTCATATATCTGATCATATTCATGAGTGGCGAAGGAGGCGACATCTCATTAAACTTGAGCTTCCCGATCAGTTACTGGCAGAATGGTTCACAAAATATTTTGTGAACAAGATCGGTAAAGACATTGCTATGGGCGGTGTTGTTACAGAAGAGCAGGCTATAAGTCGTGCTCAGTATCTTGATCTCGTTTATTAACAAACGGGGACTCTATAATTTATTACCTGATTTGCCTTGTCCCGGTACTTCCAGCACTTCAACTGCTCCAGCTGCCTCGCATGCAGCTGATGGTGTGATTGGTACCGCTCATACCCACTCACATTCGGTTTCAAGTACAACCCCTAAATCCAATTCTTCTAATGTTCAAAATGCTCCGTCTCCTGCTCCTCTCGCCGGTAAAACTTCTGAAGTAAACGTTGTTCAATCTACACCGACCAGTAAAAATAAATCAAAGAAAGGGAGAAGCAAGAATAAGGAGGGTAAAAATAATAATCAAAATGAGCAAACTAAAACCCCTCCTGCTGACGATTGGGATAAGCGCAAACCACGCTACCCTTGCCTTATTTGTGGTGACGATCACTACACAAAGGATTGTCCTAGACGTGCCGAGGTTAATAAGTTTATTCAAGGAACGCCCAAACCCTCTACGCCGGCAGTCTTGTCCCAACCTTTCCCGTCTCAGCAACATGCCTCTTTGGTCATTCATGACCAACCTTCTACGTCTACAACATCCTATGTTTTGATGTGCACCGGTGATTCTAAGAACAATGACGTTGTCATCGCAACTAGAGCCAAAGACTATTCTCCATCTAAGGAGAAGGTTGACGATTTACCTCCTGATTTGGTACAACCCTCTTCGCCGAATCCGCCTACGAACGGTCCTCTTCATCTCGAACGACCGAGCCTTGATACAGTCCTACGACCCCCGAAAGGTGTCGTTAAGAAGTCGGCATTCAATCCTCACGCTCGTGCAGCCCAGAACTATAACATTGTAGAAGATCTGGCCCAAGCACCTTCAACGATGTCTGCCCTTGAAGTCCTTCAGTCTTGTCCGGCGCAACGAAGGGCTCTGTTGAAAGCTATAGGTGGAATCGATCCTACAGATACGAATTTGATAGTCTTTGACTTGGATGATCATGTTCCAAGTTTACTCCCACAACTTGCTTTTCAGATACAAGTTATTGTCTCCGACAAGAGCATCTGCCGAACTGTTGTTGATGAGGGTGCCTCTACGTGTGTAATGTCTTTTACTTGTTGGAAAGCCATTGGCTCTCCTCCGTTAACTGAATCACAAAATACTTTGAAAGAATTCAATGGCTCGGGTTTTAAGCCTTACAGTGTTCTTCTGTCGTTGCCAGTTACTCTCGAAGGTAAGACAATCCAAGTTGAAGTGGAAGTTTTCGATGCTCCCCTGGATTATAATCTTCTTCTTGGTCGTAGCTGGGTAGATTCTATGCGAGCTGTTGTGTCAACACTGTTCCGTGTAGTCCGTTTTCCCCATCAAGGAAAGATCGTTACGGTTCATCAATTTGTCTTCTTTATTCCGATACTCGCACCGGAAACGTGTCGTTTATAGATAAAACCCCACCGGGTTATGAGAATGTTGGAGTCGGTCTCTTAAAAGACTCTTCGTTAATGGGTACTTTTCCCATACCACCACCACCCGATATTCTACGCCTGTTAGTTGCTTCGATTAATATGATCTCCTCCGTCCCTCATGAGCTGCTGGTGTCTTTTGACCCTTGGATAGTCCCTGATCCAGGAGATCATCCTCATTTCGGTGACGTTATGTCGTTAAGTCCGATTGAGTCTTCTTATCATGCAATTCAATCGGAAACACCTTCTACACCCTCTCTCGAGGAGTTGTCTCCCGATCCTTTTCGTGTCATCTTTCCCACTGACGAGATGATCATGTCCGTCATGGCCGATACACCTTGGGACAATGGGCATCATTGTTCCATACTATTTCTGGAACAACACACTCTCGAGAATTATCAGCGGATTTCGACTCCGTCGACCGTTGTTGTCATAACGACCATTCCCGGATCTACACGTGATGTGTTTGCGGAAGGGAACCTCAACAATATTTCTCCCACGATACCCATTGATATTTCGGTTAAACCTGGGATAGTTGAAAATATTCACATTGGAGTTTCGTGTTCTCTAGAGGAAATTATCACCTATACTGTTTTGTTCAAGGAATTTCGTGATGTCTTTGCCTGGAGTTACGAAGAGATGTCAGGTATCGACCCTGCTATTGTCGTGCATGAGATAAAAACATACCCTAGAGCTAAACCAGTATGGCAGTGCCTCCGTCCTGTCCATCCACGTAAAGCGGCAACCATTAAACTCGAAGTTGAAAATTTTCTTAAAGCCGGTTTTATTTATCCCGTGGCTTTGACAGAATGGGTTTCCAACCCTGTACCGATTGATAAGAAAGGTGGTAGTATACGTGTTTGTGTTGATTATCGGGATATTAACAAAGCCTGTCCAAAGGACAACTTTCCAACCCCTTTCGTCTACCAGATCGTCGATGACTGTGCCGACAGCGAAATCTTTTCCCTTATGGATGGATTCTCCGGCTATAATCAAATTAACATCGCTCCTGAGGACCAGCATAAAACTGTTTTTATTTGTCCTTGGGGTACTTTCGCCTATAGGAAACTCCTCTTCGGTCTTAAGAACGCAGGTGCTACGTTTCAGCGTGCTATGTCTTATGCATTTCACGATATAAAGCATATCGTTCAACCTTATTTGGACGATTTGTCAGCTCATTCTTTACGCCGAGTCGATCACCCTAATCATCTCCGAGCAATTTTCGTTCGTTGTCGTTTCTATCGCATCTGTCTAAACCCTCATAAGTGCGTCTTTTGCGTAGAGTCTGGTCGTCTTCTCGGGTTCATTGTTTCATGTCAAGGGATCCGGGTAGATCCTATTAAGGTTGAGGCGATTCTTAATCGCCCTCCTCCTTCTTCACTGTGCCAGTTACAAAGTTTGCAGGGGAAAGCAAACTTTCTTCGTCGTTTCATCCCAAATTACGTCGAGATTACTCATGGTTTCACACGTCTTTTAAAGAAAGGTTCAGAGTTTGTTTGGGATAAGGTTGCTAACAATTCCTTTGAAGCTTTAAAATTGTCCCTCACAAAAGCTCCTCTTCTTTTCCCTCCTGACTATAGTCGGGATTACTTTCTTTATCTAGATGCTTCCGAGTATACTATCGGCATGGTCCTCGTTCAGGAGGATGATAACCACGATGAACATGTTATCTATTAATTGAGTAGAAGTTTATCATCCACGGAAATCAAGTACCAACATGTTGAGAAACTGGCTTTGGCTGCTGTTCAAGCAGTTCAACGTTTTCGCCATTATATTCTCTCCAGGAAGACTATCGTGATTTCACACTGTAACCCTATGCAACATATATTGACACGTCAATTGCTGGGGGGCAAGTACTCCAAGTGGATTGTCATTCTTCAGGATTTCGATTTGGAATTCGATTGCGCCACGTCGAAGAAATCCTTGGTTTTCGCTGAGTTAATTTGTGATTTTCCCCACTGCCACGGAAAAAGTAGCAGTCGATTCGTTACCTAACGAGTCACTTTTCCTTATCAGTACTGACGATATTTAGTACGGAGATATCATTATATATCTCCAAACTCAAACTTTTCGGCCTGCTTTGTCTAGTGTTGAATGTCGTCGTATCCGTTATCAAGCACGTCATTATATTATCCTTGGCGATACTCTATACCGTCGGAGCATTGATTCTATCTTTCGGCGTTGTTTGACTTTTGACAAAGCTGAGAAAGCTTTGAATGACTTTCATTCAAGAGCATGTGGTGGTCATATGTATGGGTATGCTACTGCCCAGAAGATCTTACGTGCAGGTTACTTTTGGTCTTCCTTGTTCAACGCCTGCATTACTGTTGTTCAGAAGTGTCATGCCTGCCAGACCTATAATCAAAAGATTCGGTTGCATCCTGCTCCCCTTCATCCTGTGGTCTCAGTAGGTCCTTTCGTAAAATGGGGCATTGATTTCATGACATGTCACCCTCACTCGGCCGGAGGGCGTGGCTATATTATTGTAGTTGTTGATTATTTTACTAAGTGGGCCGAGGCGATGCCGACATTCGATAATACTGGAAAGACTGCAGCGTTATTTATTTTCAACCATGTCATCACTCGTTTTGGTGTTCCTCAGGCTATCGTTATCGATCACGGTAGTCATTTTAGGAATTATATGATGTTTGAACTTACAGAGAAGTTGGGCCTTCGTCATGATAGCTCAACACCCTATTATCCACAGGCCAATGGCCAGGTCGAAGCCATCAATAAGGTTCTTATAACTATGATTCGACGGATGATAGGAATCCATAAAAATAGCTGGCACACGATATTATTTTCGGCATTGTGGGAATATCGGACATCTGTTAAATGTGCCACAGAATTTACACATTTTCGATTAGTTTATGGCATGGAAGCCATTCTGCCAATAGAATGTGAAATACCTTCTTTGAAGCTAGCCGTAGAGCTCTTACCCAATACCTCTGCTGAAGAGGGACGTCTGTTGTATCTGATGCGATTAGACGAGACTCGTCGTGATGCCACATTAGTAATAGAAGCCCAAACGAAACACGTTAAGGCACAATATGACAAGCATGTCAAACCTCGTGTCTTCTCTGAAGGAGATCTTGTTCTTCTATATGAAGAAGATAAAGATGTCCTAGGAGCCGGGAAATTTGAATCTATGTGGCGTGGCCCTTACATTGTTAGAAAAGTTTTGGAAAAAGGAGCGTATGAGCTAGTTGATTATGATGGTGTACCTTTGAGTGAATCCAGGAATGGGCTGTACTTAAAGAAGTACTATGCATAAGTTATTTGTGCATGAGTACTTGTATTTTATGTATCATACTGCATGTGTGTGTTATTTTAGTTTGCTTTTAACGTTATCTGGTCTCTGCCCTTACGTAAAGTTGTGTTTGATTGCCAGATGTCGGAGTATTCGCTCCCTTATATTAGCTTCGCCGACGGTGCTAGTCGTAGTACTCGGAACCTAGCTTCCGCTGCGTGGGCAATCTATGCCCCAACAAACGAGCTTATATCTTTACAAGGTGTATGTCTTGGCCGAACAACCAACAACATCGCAGAGTATAGCGTCGTTGTTGAATTACTGGTTGATGCTATCTCTCTCGGAATTCGTCATTTGGTTGTTCGATTTGACTCGCAGCTTGTAGTACTACAGCTAAGTAATGTATATTCTATTCGAAGTCCTACTTTATTAAGGGTATATTTGCGGATTCGCCTCTTGGAACAACATTTTGATCACATTGAATATCAACACATTCCTAGATGTCTTAATACATTGACAGATGCTTTAGCTAATTGTGTATTGGACAGGGATTTAAATCATTTATAAATCAAACACATTTACACAATGTAAAGTAAGCCGGTAGAAGCCATGTATATATATATATATATATATATATATATATATATATATATAACGATCAAAGTTTGTTTTTACAAAATGTTTGTCCGAAGACCAAAATATCAAAATTGAAGCCCACATCTTCTACATAATGACATCAAGGATGATGTTCACGATAACACATTAATGTCCTAGCAACTCTGCGAAGCAGTCGACCCATAGATGCAGAAACCCCCACAGTGTGACGTTGATCGCGTCGGGGAATCTCTTCCAGAGTCATATCTGGAACGTCTGCCATCAAACCCTATAAATTCTGCTCCACCGTCAGATAATCCTCGGCGTACTGTGGAACTGCTATTGTTGCCTCTCCTCGTCTCTGGATAGGAGAACTGCCAGCAGGTCGATATGGTCCAACGTCTATGTTATCAACAAGTAGTTGGTGTTAGTCTTTGGGTAAATCCATAAAATACAAAAACATTTAAAAACAAAAATCTGTGTTCTTCTTACCGAAGTCTCCCCACTAAGCATCTTCAGGAAGTGCTAGATCCGGATCTCCTCAGAAATCCATCCTGGCATATGCGTAGTCGTCCACCATAAGCATCTGGTTCTGTAACCAGTCGATGAAAACATCGTCATATCTGACGATAGGACCTGCCATGCGTCGGGCCATGAGCCGATACCACCGCAACATCCTCGGATCCTTAGGACCCGAAAGTTGCCACTCAGCCTGTAGACGTAGCACAGGGACCCTCTCTAAGAAGAAGGACACTAATAAAGAACCATATCCAAACTGCTTCAGACCTCCTCGCCTACACTTAGTCAATTGTTTCTTGATATTGCGTAATACTGCGTCAGCCCAGTTAAAGACCCGGGGCTCAGTACACTCGATGACGTACTGGAAATAGCTCTGCAGAGCCATATGTGGAGTTGCACTTCCTGCCATCTAAGCAATGGCAAAGAAAATAGTGCGGAGAGTCAAATCAGTAACTCCCCAAATGGCCACTTTCCCTTTCTGTCTCTCTGCCTCAGGGACACAATACTGGTTGCAATATTCGTTCATCTTCAACCCGCCTGTTCTGCTGCCAGACAAACTGACATAGGATCCACGTCTGGATAATCCAGTCAAGAAATAGATATCCTCGATATCGATGGTCAATGTATGAGCTCCCACGATGAACACTTGTTGGTCCGGATCCCACATTCGGACTAAGTATTCCAATAATCGAACTTGGGCTCTCATGCCCGGAATGCGGAAATACTTTAAGAGACCACAATCTCTTAGTGCAGCTATGGTTGGAGGATGGTTTTCCACATTGGCATTATCCTCCTCGTGCTCTCGTTCCTGCCATTCTAACACCATGATTGTGGCTAGCAACCTGCATAAAAAACACACAAACATGGTTAGTGATTTTATTCACGAGATAAAATTCTTGCAATTGGTTAAACGTTGCATAAAATTTTGAATTCTGTGTTGTTCGCAGGTGGGCTATTATGTGCAGTGCGAACTTCTCGCAGGATGCTTAAATCCCACCTGCGAGAATGGGTCATTCTCGCAGGCCCCGTATGGGCCACCTGCGAGAATGATTCCACGCGCATAGGGTTCAAAAAATCAAATGAAAACTGAACTTTTTACCAATAAAATTGAATTTCTAAACCATGAAAAAATAAGGGATGAGGCACTTACCAAAATATAGCTGACATCATGTCAAATAATCTCCCTTAGCTCCTGGAATTCGACGCCGAAGGTAGAGGGTAAATGAAGGTTTTTTGGCACTCAATGGTAAAATGTGAAAATGGTATGGTAAATTTTGTTATTTGTTCATTTTATTACTTTTTACTATATCAAATGTGGGTTTTTTATGATTATTTATTATTTAACCCTAATCACTAATGAGGAAATGAGTGAAAATGACTTGCAGGTGAGAAGTATGGATGGTTATGGACAAAATTTTTCCCTGGTGTGGTGTGATTTTGGTTGTTTGTTATGGTTTTTACCTAAAACCTCGAGTGCCTTTTGTCCGTTCTTGCGCTTGTGAAAAACATAAGAACGTGATCGAGCGTTGTTTTATCACTATTTCGGGCTCGCTGTGGTTACATGAAAAAGGAACCCCCCTGGAGTTATCTTTAAGCTCTTTTCAGACTCTCTAAACATGAAAAGATTACCGAGTGATCTTGCTATTTTCACGTTCGTTAAAATATTTGATGTATGCATCCTTCGAGCGATAGTTTAACCATTTTTCAGTCTCGTTGGACTATTGTACGAAAAAGGAACTGAGAGAGTTCTCTTTTGAGTTTTTTTTCAAACTCTATAATCTTGAAAAACCTTTGAGTTTACTATCTCTGGACTCGTTAAACAAACATTGACAGACCCGTGATGGGACTGAACCACTCCTTCTTAGGGTTCGTTAAAAATACTTCGATGGACTCATCCAAAGGATGAGCTTATATCAACAAACATATGTGATCCTCTTCAATCTTGCGTAAAAATAAAGAGGTACTTGCTAGAAATGGTGGGGGAAAATTTGGGAAAGAGATATGTTTCATCGTTGAATTGATTGGCAGTGTCACTCTTGAACATGACACCCCTTATTCATCATTTGAAGCCGGTTTGAGAAATCTATTTGTCTCTCAGTCGATGTAATAACAAGGTATTTCCATGTATCGTCTTTGAGTCAATGCTGTCAAATCATTGGTCGTTTCGTTCATATGTTCAAGAGAAGTCCGTCTGAAAGCTCTATTGAGTCGGCCATCTGCAGTTATCCTTTCATTCCGTGTCGGCCTTCCCTGTGTCCAAAGTCCAATTGTCACATGCTCTATATCACTTTCAAACTCTGTTACTCATTTCATGTCATTGATGGGGGATACATCAAGGCCCTCCTGTGACGAGTTTTGTTCCGTCGGCTTCAACACATTATCCGGAATCAAGGCTTAGAAATTATTTAATACCTTGGAGCTTGCATGCCTCAATGACAAGTTTCCTCGTTTTCGACAATGGGTTTACATCATTGGCCCTTGATTGAAAGATTCCATCAGTTGTTCGACCTCAACTCATTTATTCACAGTTGATGGATTGTACTGTAGTACCTTGGGAGTCATTGACATCATAGGTGATTTCCCTCGCACTTGTTAACGGTTACATCAATGACCGGTAATCAAGTGGTTTCTACCATGTTCGACTTCAACACATGTAATCACATGGCTAGATTCGTACTTTGGGCGATGAGATTGAAGACCCTGGATATTATCCTAGTAATCCAGGTTGCGATGGAGTATATGTATATTTTGCGACACATAGATCCACTGTGTATATTTCATGGCTATGTCATCTTCATTGAAAAATTTTCGCACAGATCCACAGTGTATTCAGGTGGCTGTGCTATATGGTGACAGCATGGATCCACGGTGTATGATTGGTGGCCATGACCTTTGTTTATGATTGTCATCACTCTATGATCTGAGTATGGGAATGCCTACCTCAGGAATTGGTATACATGATATTTTGTCGATGTTTGGATGTTTGCAGGTTTTCGATTAGATGTGCTCTTGGTTCTCGACACACACATGCAGCTTACAAAGTCCATCGAATGTCACTGGTTCCACTCTCAGAATTTGGGGGGCATTCTGTTATCCACAATTTTGGTCATCATGATGATAGTATGATGATGTTATGATGATGGAAAATCAAGCTCTTCACTAAGAACACTTTCCTGAGAAAAGTTACATTTGTCTTCTTCCAGAAATCATGCTTTTAAGGGATGTTAGCAGGCTACCTATATATCTTCCTGCGAGAATGCCTAATTCTCGCAGGCTGCATTAAGCTGGGGTGCGAAGGGTTCGCACTGTACATAACTGTTAGGGTGCGAACATGTTCCAAAGGAAGGAAAAAGATAAAATCTCGAACCTTCTAGAAGGGAATCTTCTAGAAACATGAGTTGGCTTCGAATGGTTGTTCAGATGCTGGCATTCCAGATATCTTGGGATCATTTTCTAACCAAGTAACTAATCTATCTTCTCCTATATATTGAGGAGATTGCTCATGGAAAAGGTTAAGAAGCAAGCTAGCAAGAGATTGATTGGAGAATAGGTGCAAGACTGTATGAGGGACTGATGCTGCAGCAGCTAGAGACAACAGCAAGGTCATCGAAAGTAGTTGATTTTCTTCATGCATGAGCAAGTGTGTGTGTCAGAGCTAGGAGCCATCAAAAGGAGACCTACGACATCAAGGCTCAGGTTGTAAGTTTCACTTTCAATTAATTCAATACAGTAATATGTCCCTTTCCCATAAAGATGATGTCACTTACATAACTCCTTGATCATATGTATAGATTAGCTATTGAATATATTGATCTGCCTTCACTTCGATTGGTTTGAACTGTCGTGATCCGAATGGGACAAGAGCATTGGAGCGAATCTTGGAACAATAGAGACCTAAGGAAATCTTTCATAAGGTATGTCCATAATCATTGTCTCTTAGTTCATTCAATAGTCTAGATCTAGGGAAAGTGTATTATTCTGTCCTGTTTTGTTCTAGATCCAGGTGGATCTAGGGAGATCGGTTTGTGTCCGCACTCACGGATTTATCCTGAAACAACTTCTTTTCCTTACTCAATCATGGTCAAGTCCCCACGACCCATCCTGGGTGCACAAAACCTCCTATTGGCATTCATATCCAACTATAATGCCTAAGAACCCCTATAGAGGGCCTATGTTGTGTTTTTTAATTGTTTTCCATGGAAATTGAGATTGAGAAATTAATTTTAGGGCCTAACCCAAATTTTTTTCCTCCCCTAATCGTGGAAATTGACCTCAAGAAGGTTCATTTAGGGATTAAGCTCCTTGTTTCCCCCCTTGACCATGTTTAATCCTTTAGACTCATTTCCACTATACAAAACCTACTCATGGTGCTCCTCTCCCACTCAAACGCTAAAGAATCACAACCATGGAAAAGATAACCATTCTTGATGTGGGCCCAAGACACATTCCATTTTAGGGCCTATGTTGTAGTTTAATCATGTTTCTCATATCACCCTTCCGAGGCCAACGATATACTACAAGGGTTATGTGTGGTGATTTGAGGAAGCATTGATGGAACTTGAGCCTGAGAAGTTGTTTTTAGGCATTGACATTGTCGTTTCCCTCCCTATACCATGGTGAAGGGACATGAGAACCTTTCCTACTTATGACTCCAAACACATTGATCTGAATTGTGTTGAGAATGTTATGATATACAAATGAAAATATACCAGAGAACATATAAATACAATGAAACCCAAAATTTATTAATGGATAATATAGAAAAACAATATAGAACACAAATTGGTAGAATGGGGTAGCTTATCTCTAAGAGAAAGAGTTGTTGGCTACACTTCATTCGCAACAATATTTATAGCACACTCCACTGCATGCTTAAAGGGCCTCCTTCACCTCAATTATATATGAGAGAGTGAGGGGAGAATAATTCCATGGTCTATGTGGGATAAATTGGTCTAAGTTTATGAAATGCCATAGGCATGTAAAACATTAGGACTTCACGAGAGGTCACCCATCCCAGTACTACTCTATCCTGAGTGCGCTTAACTACAAAGTTCTAATGGGATTCAATGCATTAACACAATGTTGTAGGCATGTACATAATACCACTAGGAAATAATTACATGATGTATGTAATTAACAAACGGAGATGGAATTACATTGCATTCCTCATCAAAAAGGTGAATATCATGGTTTATCAAAACCAAAGGCTTGAAAATCTTGATTCAGTGGAAAAGGTGGATGGCCACCGAAATACACCTAGATCACACATTCATGTTTATGGATCAAGACCCATTCCTAGTTATGCCATGAGACACATTCTTGTTTAGGGATCAAGACCCATTCATGAGAGATTAAACAGTAAGATTTCTAATTTTTTTCTAACATATTATCACCATACAACTATGCATTATTATAACTACTAAAGAGTGGAAAGGATGATATAGATGTCCAAAGATTTTGGTAATTTGAGGAAAATAGTTAGAAGTGGTTTCTTCATTTAGAAACTATGTGTTGGTAACATGTTATGTGGTTGCACTTAGTTGCACTCTAAGTATTTTTTTGTTCTTATCTTCTTTATATATTTGTAATGCATACTAATGTGAACTGAAAATATTTATAAGGCTTGCATGCAAACTAGATTTTGAGTAGAAGGCTACACCATAGAGGATTGTGTGAACTACACAATAAAACTAAATTAAGAAAACGTTAGCTTAAATGGGGATCACATTAGGCACCAAAAATTAAAAGGAGAAGAACATCAAATAGGCCCATGTAATAGGAAGATGGAGGGACGAAAGTAATAACACTGAAGGACCAAGCATTTAATATGAAGCAAAATGAAAATTTAGTAAATGCTTCATAAAGAATTGTATAACAGTTATACAAAATTCCCATGGTAAATTGGATGAAGGAATAATTGTATTTCTCGAAAACATGATAAAATATAATAATACAAGAATACCTAATACCTTCCAACAAAAAATGTGGATGCTTTCATTCACACTCTTTTGGTACGACAAATAGGATGGAAAATACCTTTTGGTCCTCTTTCTGGAATTCGATCCATTGAATTGATGATTTGCTATCCTAAGAAACATATATACTTGCACATCCCAATGTTTTTCATTATTTATATTGATTTGTTGGTAATCAAACGTTTTTCCAATCACATTACAACATTTCACAATTTAATTTCAATAGCAAATAATTTGAGCCATAAAATTAACATATGTAACTGGTGCCATTTGATGCAATTAGTAGCTTACACCATCACTAAATTAAAAATTATATATGAAAACTAATGTTGGTATGGATGGAATAATGTACCCTTAAAGTTGCAAGGCAGAATCCCTTATCAAGGCATAATCTCTTCTCAGCTTACCGACTCTCTATGACTACAATACATGAACACGTCACACAATCCTCTCCACCATAACCTTCATCCCAAACTCTAGTCTATACATAAGCCCTACAATTATTTTCCTCTAGTTTGTGCAACATTCCACCCAATATATGAAGAAAGCGCTTCCAACCATTTTCCTCTCATTCTTCTAACCATTCCTTTCCACTTTTTAGTAATTATCATTTCAAATATAGTGTCCAAATATTTTTATAATGATAATATACCAAAAAACAAATAATAAAATATACCATTTAAGCTCTCATATAAATGTAAAGGAAATTTTACCCATATCTACTATGATCCCCATTTAAGTTGAATTTTTTTTTTAATTTATATTGTTTTCCGTGCTTGAGATTCATCGTCCAATTTACATGAATAGATAAATAATTTAATTCATTGATATTTAGGGTATCAATGTTTGTGCATTGTGTTAGTGTTATTTTCTGTTGACAAGATGTTAAGTGAAAGGGTAGTAGAAGACGAGCACTCTAAATGTGAGTGATATTTAAATGATTTATAATTTGTGTATCCAAAATACTCTCTTTAAAGTGCTTCCAACCATTTTCCTTCACGGATTAAACTCTTTGGAGAGTTGTGTTGGTCTTTCCACTCTTTAGTAATCATTATTTCGATAATAGTGTTTGATTATTGATATGATGAGAATATGTCAGAAAACAATTAAAAAATACATCGTTATGGTGGATTATGGGTATAATCAGGCCTTTCAAATTTTATAGTGGAGAGATCTTAGTCATTTACACATAGAAATGCACACACATTATAACACATGCATGCATGTTTTTAGTGTGTGCATGTGTTATTGTAACATTAATTCAAATTGAGTTGTGTATGGAGGCTTAGGAGGGTCGAAGATATTTAAATAGAATTGTGTGGATGTTCATGTTTTTAAGAGTGCATTCGCATTCCTAAAATTCACAACGAGCACATATTTTCATTATAAAAATTTTAGGAAGTAACTGTGTACAACTTTATTAAAATATGTGTGGTTT
Organism: Picea engelmannii; assembly: GCA_009831015.1. NCBI lineage: Eukaryota > Viridiplantae > Streptophyta > Pinopsida > Pinales > Pinaceae > Picea > Picea engelmannii. Next base: position 68,161 of record ML824397.1, on the reverse strand, counting down.
TTTTTTAATTTTCAAACAAAATCCTTATAAATAAATACAATTTTTCTTCTATTGTTTATAATGGTTTTAAATTTGTTTGAGATTTATCACAATTTCATATTGGTCCATTGTGTTAAGGATATCACAATTTCATATTGGTCCATTGTATTAAGGATAAAAGAGTAAATGTCTTTAAGACATAGGTCCACTCTGACGTGTCTCAAGATGCCTTCACCCTTACTAAATCATAAATTATTGATATATCTAACTTAAAAACTGTTAAATACACTACATCTAACTTGAATGTTGTTAAATACACTACACATTTTTTTTTATTAAAAAAAATTATAAGTCTCATTATATATAACATATAATATAATATTAACATTATTATATCATTGTTATAGTATTGGGACATAGATATCTTAACATCCATGCAAAACACAATCATATATATATATATATATATATATATATATATATATATAT
>ML824397.1:41430-67593 GCA_009831015.1 Picea engelmannii | reverse complement strand
ATATATATATATATATATATATATATATATATATATATATATATATATATATATATATATATATATATATAAGTTTATCATCAGCCTTTATCCTTTACCACACTAACTAGAATGATAAACATTAAAAAAGTAATCATAAAAAAATTACTTTCATCTCTTTTTTATATCATCAATTAATTTTCTTAATATAATTCATGTAAAGGGGAAATAACATTCTCATGTTTTGGTGAGAGTGAAATTGCATAAGATTTAGTGGTTAGTTAACATAGTAATTTAATATGTACAAGGACTAAGAATTTACTCCTCTACTACCCTATACCAAGACTTTTATTATGTTCTTCTCCAGGTTGCAAGGTTTTTATCTTTGTTCTCAAGTTTGTTTACACATGATACAACCAATTAATAATGGTAAGAATAAATGAGATATCGAGTGCAACCTCTGCTTTAGATGATTGGATGGATCCTTCACTATGTAACCTACACACAAGAATCAATGTAATGGAAATTGTCTATTAGGGTTTGATTGCAAGGCTCTGTCTTCAGACAGTGTGAGTGCAATCCTAGTTCAATTGTCCCCAATTCCCAATCACAATGACTTCAAACTCTCCTAGATTGCAATTGAATTTATACAAGGTATATGTTAGCCAGAATGAATGGTCTTAATGCTAATCAATCATTGTTGTGCATGCAATTCAATGTGTACAAAATACATTTGATGACATGTCTAACTTCGATGTGAAAACCAAGCACTCTATTGCACCATGCCATAGTGACTTATTTCCTACAGTGTCGCCAATGCATGCTCTCAACTATTCATGGATTATCTTCATGGTTTCAGAACTAGAGATAGACCTATCTTAGCATTGTTTACCAACACCTTGTTGTCTACTTCCTAGAAAGAGATATCAAATACATTGGCCTCCATTCATGCTAGACAAGGGCATCATATCCCACAATAACTAGCTTTTGAGATTCAATCTTCGTTAGAAGATAAACATAATAAAACATAAGGAGAAAGTGACATTGGGAAGTAAGAATAGTTGGAGAGAAAATCTCAATCGCATCATGGTAGCATGTTGTCCAAGCACCAACAACAACCTGAGTGTGTTCCCACTTCTTAAATGACATGCCTCTATCTTTGGATATGTGACTTCTAGTGCTTGTTTACAAATGTCCATGGTTGACATTGCAGTGTGGGATTACACATGCTCCAAATAATGCAAGAGACACCAATGCAACTGAGCCAATGGAAAATCCCAATTGTCTTAGTAGAATTATCTGCATTTTTTAGGGCATTAGTGCTTTGTCTACCTTCATTAAGTTGACATGTCTCTACTATTCATTATGACTGCTTGAACTCCATGTCTCAATGGATGTAATATCAACCTCTGATTCCTTCTTCTTCTTTTTTGTTTTCTATTTCATAGAATTTTCCAATAGAAACCTCAAACAACTACAATCCAAATTGAGAAATAAAACCTATTAACATTGAACCCAATCAATGAGAAATAACCCGAGTATGGATTGAATCACCCTAGAAAAACAAAATGTCGACCCTCATAATGAATCAAACAAGTGATAAATGTGTACGGCCTCCAAGGAAGGAAAATAATGCACAACTAGGTAATTAAGTCAACCAACAAGCAATTGAGTCTACTAGTTGAAAAGAAATCGACCCAACTAGAAAAAATTTGACCCAGGGGATGTATGAGGCCTATACAATCTTAGGATTCTCTTCAAGGCAACATATGTCTCTCCTAAATATGGTTTATGAGAATACAAACTCAAAAAAATGGAATACTCAAGGGGCAAGATGGCCTGGGGATGCCAACAGTCTCCTTCAAACAGCTAATGGCCATTCTAATGGTCTTGAGAGGAGGGATTCCTAAATTTAAGAGCTTGAATTAGAAATTCAGATTAGGTGTAACGTCCCCGTCCACCCAAGACGGGAAGGGCCACTACAAGAAACCGCTATGTTCACGTTATGATACCAATGATAACACCCCCAACCTTCTGTTGGGCAATGTCACTTGAAATAATGCAAAACAAAACTGCTCACTCTGTTTTGATAATCAAACTGTCCATACCCAGACATAGACCTACTGGGCTATGGAAGACAGAGCTCTTTGTGGAGCATCATACATATAAAACTTAACAGACAATTACATTATGTTAATACATAGATAAATGCGGAAATAATAGTAAGCCTATTCATACATCATATACAGGAAAAACTCATAAATATAAGACATGTAAAAATACACATCATGCAAATGAATACGTAAATGGTACTTATATTTTTATAGAAGACCACCAACTGTGACTAGGCCTTCCACGAACCTCCCAACCTTAGACCATGTTGTTGATTACTCTCAGAAGTGGGTCACCCCCGAGTTGGGACTAAACTCCACCCAGGGTAAAGGGAATCCTAGGCTAGGCTGAGACTACGGAAAGTTGCACAATGCAACAGGAAGGATTCCCTCCATGGATCCTACTTACGCCCACCAATTACAGACTCTCATTCCCCACATGCATGTTCCACCCTAGGAATATACACCTTCACTGTTCCACAGTCCATAGACTGCTCCACTTCCCTTCCAAGGCTTTAGCAACATGCCAGATCAGGAATTCTCAGAGCTATGTACCTGTTTCTGGACTCCCTCTAGGAGAAATCACTTCCCCAACAATCTCTCTCACCTGGAGAGAGTTTCTCATAGGCCTGAAAACCTGCTTCTTCAATCCGCGAGCCTGACAACCTGCTTCTACTGTCCACAGACCTGACAACCTGCTTCTTCTGTCCAGGTCCTAAGTCAAACGGGTAACCACAGTCGCAAAATCAGGTGGTAATGACAACAAGTCACACCAGTCCAGAGAAACACATGGGTAGCAACAACAAAATGGCTAGGGCATGATATGGCTCAGTAAAAACAGTTAGCTTCACGGGTTTGCAAGTTTCATAGTTTATAGAGGTCAACAATGGAGGAAATGGTTGTGTGAATGATCAGTCTTAGTGTGTGCGTGAGTGGGGAGTATGGAAAGAATGGTTAGTGAAAGCCCATAGCGACGGATTTTCACCCATAAAAATGCATATGCCCAGGTTGACACATGGCTCTCACGGGAGCTCGTCCCTCTCCACTTGGAGTTTTTTCCTCTCCCCAAAGGAACTTAGGATAATAGGGTTTATTTCCCAAACCTTAGTATTTTAGGAAAATATATTATAATATTCCCTTGGCAATAAGCCATCTAGCTTAACCCTTTTTCCTAGCCTCTCATCCCAATCCCTTTCCCTACCTAGTGGAGCTTAGTCCCCCATAACTCTTTCTTTGTGCTCGGTCTACACACAGTGATGTAATTATATTAATGATGTGAGTATTTACATATACAAAATTAGGATCCCTGGCCTTCATCATCTAGGATCTTCGTCCTAATAAACACATAATCCTCCCAGCTTATAAACACTTGGCTCACCAGCCTATAAACATCATTACAATTCAATAGGGGCTTGGCCTTGGGGTATTACAATCCCCTCCCTTTATTTTTTCACTATCCTCAGTGCAACTTATTTACATAACATCAGCAAGATTTTAAAAATCTTCAAAAATATGTTGGTATTCTTCCCGCATAGCATCTTCATACTCCTAAGTTTCATCCTTAGGACCGTACCAATTCCATTGGACCTTTACAGGCCCTATGGCTCGATTCTAGAGCTGTTTTATTTTCTGGTCCATAATGCATACCGAATGCACTTGAAAAGCGCTTCCTTTCTCCACCTAAATCACATTCCAAACAATAACATGATGAGCAACATGTATATATTTCTTGAGAAATGATACATGGAATACATTATGAATAATCATAGATGCAGGTAATGCAAGCATATAAGCTAATAGTCCAATCCTCTCTAGGATTTCAAACAGCTCACAATATCTAGCTGCCAACTTGGAACAGTTTCCCAACTTCAGGGTACTTTTGTTGGCCTTCACCTTCAAGAAAACATGATCACCCACTTTAAATTCCCTGTGAGTTCTTCCCTTGTTAGTATATCTTTTCTGCATGTCTTGGGAAGATTTTAAATTTTGTTTAATCTTCAACATTTTCTCTTCCATTTCCCTGAGCAACTCTGGCCCAACTACTTCTTTATCTGCTAGGTTTCCCTAGCTTACTGGTGTGTTGCAATTTATTCCATAAAGTGCCTCAAATGGGATCATCTTTAGAGATGCCAGATATCCATTGTTGTAGGAAAATTCTACCAAGTGTAGATAATCTTCCCATTTATATGGTTTGTCCATCACATACATCCTTATCATATCCTCTATCACTTGGTTCACTCTTTCTATTTTCTCATCAATCTCGGGATGATAAGTTGTGATGAAGTTCAGATTTGTTCCAAACCTTTTGAATAATCCCTTCCAGAACTTTGAGGTAAACTTTGGGTCTTTGTCAGAAACAATTGTCTTGGGTATGCCATGCAAGCGTGCTACTTCCCTCATATAAATATCAACAACATTGGTTTCCTTGTGAGTAACCTTCATAGGAATGAAATGGGAAACTTTGGTAAGCTTGTCCACCACCACCATGATAGCATCATGTTGCTTGCTTGTTCTGAGAAATTTGGTGATGAAATCCATTGTCACCACTTCCCACTTCCACTCAAGAATGGGAAATGGCTACAACAACCCAACTGGGTGTCTATGCTCAGCCTTGACCTTTTGACACTCCAAACATTTAACAATGTACTCAACAATCTCCTTCTTCATGCCTGGCCAAAAATATTGGCGCTTGACTGTTGCAACTGTTTTCTAATATCCCAGGTGTCCAGCATAAGGTACATTATGCATCTATTTCAAAATCATACTCCTCAATTCATGAGAATTGGGTACACAAATTATGTTCATGTACAAGAGAATTCCATCATTTCCCAATTCATAATCTTCAACTTTCTGTTGCATTTTACCTTGCTGTAATTTTGTTACCAACTCCATGTACTGCAAATCTACTTTTGCAGCCTCATAAATTCTTCCTATAAGATCAGTTTGATACATGTTAATGGTTTTAGCATGCAGTTTATGAACTCTCCTGCTAAGTGCATCAACCACTTTGTTCTCTTTTCCTTTTATGTGTTTAATATCAAAGTCATACTCATAGAGGAATTCCAACCATTTTCTCTGCCTAACATTTAAATTTGGCTGATCAAACAAGTATTTCCGACCATTATGGTCTGTCCTCAGCTCAAACCTCTTTATCATGAAGTAGTGCCTCCGCTTCTTCAAGGCGTGCACTATGGATGCCAACTCCAAATCATGAGTGGCATATAATATTTCATTCTCTTTCAATTTTTTGGATTCAAAACATATCACAAACCCATTCTGACTGAGGAATCTACCAAGTCCTTCTTTGCATGCATCAGTGCAAACCACAAAATCTTCATTTGGATCAGTAATCCTCAGAATTGGAGCACTAGTTAACAACTTCTTCAATTGCTGGAAGCTCTTTTCACATTTCGTTGTCCATTGAAACTTCACCCCCTTCCTTTGCAAGAATGTAATTGGGTGAGCAATCCTCGAAAACCCTACAATGAATATTTTGTAGTAGCCAACTAGACCCATGAAGGATCTGACTTCGGTCACATTCTTAGGTGTTGTCCACCCTTTAATGGCCTCAACCTTTTCAGGGTCCACTGCTATCCCTTCTTCGGATATTATATGCCCAAATAGTGAATCCGGTTATGATAAAATGAGAACTTGCTCAATTTGGCATACAACTGGTGCTCTCTTAACACTTGTAACACCATCCTCAAGTGATTCTCATGCTCTTCTTCTGACCTGGAATATACAAGGAATTCATCCAAAAAGACAATGAAAAATTTGTCTAAGTATTCTTGGAAAACGCCATTCATTAAGCACATGAAAACAACTGGTGCATTTGATAGCCCAAATGGCACCATTGTGAACTCGTAATGACCGCACCTTGTCATAAAGGAAGTCTTGTTAATGTCTTCATCTCTGATCCTTACTTGATGTTATCCTGACCTGAGATCAATCTTTGAGAATATCCTTTCATCCTTTAATTGATCAAAGAGATCATCGATCCTTGACAAAGGATACTTGTTCTTTATAGTCACTTTGTTCAATTGTATGAAGTCAATACAAAATCTCAATGTCCCATCTTTCTTCTTCACAAATAAGACCGGGGCACCCCAAGGTAACATACTTGGGCATATATACTGTAAATTCTAACCTTATACAATGTCTACTGTAAACAAATATTCAGAAAAGAACAGAAAAGATACAATGGCAAATACAAACATTACACAGAGATTTTTCCCCTAGAAACCCAAACCGGGAAAACCAGCATATATTATATTCATTCATTATGTTACATTGTTTATAATACAATATACATATAGGAGCCAGCGGCATCCAAAACCCTAACTCAATGACCTAGATTAGTCCAAAACCCTAATTCCTTAACCGGAAATAGAAAACCATCGGCAAAAACCATGTGCCGAAAAAACCACCTAAATACATGACACGTTTCCCGAGGAAAAAAAATTATAACACATACCCAACATATACCCCTTATTTAGAATTTATTCAAGCTGCATTTGCAACTCCTTCAGCTCCGGTGTACTCATTCTGTAGGGAGTGTTTGATACTGGAGCTGCTCCAGGCATCAAATTTATAGAGAAATCAATATCTCTCTTTGGGGGTAGTCCTGGTATATCCTTAAACACATCCTGAAAATCTTTCAAGTCTGCATGATCCTCAATATTTGGCACCTTATCCTTAGGTGCTTCCTCCATATGAACTGCAAATTTTTGGCAACCCTTCCTGTAACACTTCTTCAGTTGCATTGATGAGATCTCTCGGATAGTAACGTCCCTAGGAATTCCTTGGACTGTTTTTGGGTTCTCTTCCTCATTTAGGAAAGTAAACTCCTTGTTATGACAGTCTAAGACACCATGGTGTTGGTCCAACCAATCCATACCAATTAGACATTCATATGAGCCCAAAGGCGGGATGTTCAAAACTTCCTTGGTTTTCATCCTATTCATGTCCACTGGACATGATTTAACCAGCTCAACAACTTTTCTCTTGGTTCCTATAGCCAACTGTACCAGCCAAGATTTCCCATGCTTGCTTCTTTGAAAATGAAATCTTTCCACTACCTTGGGATCTATATATCTATGACTAGATCCTGAATCTATTAAAATAGTAAAGGCATGGTTATTGATCATACCTTCTACTTCAATCATGCGTGATTGAAACTCAACTAGCTTGTTGTCCAGGGATGCATAGATCCTTGGTACACTTCTTCCCATGTCCTCCATTGTTTTTGCTTGCTGTACATTTTGGACAACTCTCACTTTGTCACTTTTGTGAGGACAATATCTATACGTATGGTCTCCTTTACAACCCCAACATTGAATGGGTGTCTTCCTTGGCATTTTCCCACCTACCTCAACCATTATGTGCTCTCTAAAATATGGTTGTCCTTGAGGATTGTTTATGAAAAACGGTGGCTTGTTCCCCTTCTGCCTATGTTCCCTCTTAAACTTTTTCATGTATTCCCAAGCTCTTTGGAAAGTAGGATTTCCTTTATGTTGATCGTATAAGCACTTGGCTCTCCTTATGGTTTCCTCCAAAGTCTTGGGATCATCATATTGGATTTTATCACTGATGAAAGATGGCAACCCACTCACGTACCTTTTAATCTTAACTATCTCATCCTTGATGAAGGAGACATCAACAGTTCTATAAATATCCTTTCATACTTATCAATAGTCATGTTGACCAGTTTGAGTTCAAAGAACTCTTTCATATTTTTTGTCATAATACCTCTTGGTCAGGTATTTCTTCTCAAAATGATTCTTGAATTCCTTCCATGTAACACTCTTCTCTTTGATGTGTTGCACTTGCACCAGCTGAGAAGAATAGTTATGAAATTGGAAGTACTTCCTCATGCCTAGCAACCATGTCTTAGCATCTTCATCCTTCTTGTGTTCACCATCAAAATTAGGAGGTTTAATCTTGTTTACTTCTCCTTTCAATTCATCCACCCCAGACCTCCTATGATGCTTCTTCACAGGGGATGAACTTGAGCTGTTGTGTGTTCTCCTATTGGAATGCCTTTGGGAGTGATGGTGATGTCTTCTAGCACTCCTTGATCTTCCTTTTCCCTCAGGGGTCCCTTGGCTTCCTGATTTGTTGGAGCCACTCTCCTTATCCAACTTCTTTTCAATTCTATCTAGGCTTTTCATTAACTTCATATTGAAGTCTTCCTATTGTTCCTTGGCTTTCATAAGACTCTCATTATCATCCTTGTGTCTCTGGACATCTGTCTACAATTTTCTGAGGGTCTCATCCGGATTTATGTCTTCCTCCTTTCTTGCTCCATGTCCATTGGAGTTGGTTCCTTCTGTTAGCACTAGAAGTCACCCTCAGATTGCATAGAAGGTATGCCCGGTACCCATCTGTTTATACAGTAAATGTAAATGAGTTTTAGGTGATCAAATGGAGAGGACTCAATGATAATAACGTTCTAACTAAGAAATCTAGACTAGCATGCACAAGAAATTGAGGTCTAGAATCAACTTCAGTCAGTAAGTTGGAGTAAGGGTGAATAGAGGGAAGAATTTGGTGAGGAGAGCATAGAGTTTTGTTGTGTATATTAGGTCTTCCATTAGCCTAAGGAGGAAAAACTTAAACGCAAGATCCTCTTGAATTCAAATCTCAAAGAAATTGAAAGAAATTATAACAACGCTATAATCAAACATTCATCATAACACAGTTACAACAATCCATGTGATTTAGTCAATCATGGACTCTCTTAGTATAAGAGGAAAATAAGATGGAGGAAGAAAGCTGACTTAGATTAATCAAGAAGTCTCAAATCAAGTACATAACCAGAGAACCAGGGTTCTTCATCAAATTATTACAATAACAGGGAGCCTAGCTTGACCATTCAACCTTAACAAAATATCAGAACTTCCTATATATACTAAAAATGTTGCAACCACCAGGAATGTGATCGTGCCCCTGCATTCAAAGTTTCCATTCGGCACCTATTATGTCAGCCTGTGCAGGCCTCCTCATGTCAGACGCGAGCTAGATGCAGTTATGTGTTTTATAGGAAAATATGTCAATAAGGAAGCTTCAGATTGACAGTCTGCCTTCATGGCCGCTCTCTGTAGGTTTTCCATTTATGGGGTGAGACGAGGTCCCAGATGCCTCCCCCTTTTCAATAACTACTTTCATCGGGGTTAAGAAGAGGCCTGACACCCATGAATTCTCTAGGCAGTGTTCATGACCTCCTACGAGTCAATCTTGACGTCTCGAGGCCACGCAAATATTCTCCTGTGACCAATACGGGTGTTGCAGGTGGTTGGCCGATAGCGTATGCACAGGGGTGACGTGGAGCAAAATGCCTGGCGCAAAATTTCATGGCATGACGACTAAGTGACGATCACGTGGAAGGAAGTGGAGGATGTTCGAGCTTTTTAGACCCGAAACATTTCATTTTTCCTGTGGAAATCATGGGAAGAATGCCACATGATTTATACCATAATGCTCCTGAGGGTAAACCTCAATTATGCTTGATTCCTATGAAATAGGTTGCAAATTCATGTGTTAACATATAGGCTCCATGGGGATAGAGACCTCCCTGTGAGGCTCTAAGAACTCCTTTTGTATCTTCAGTGCCTTAGTTTTGGGTTGTGGAGTCACTTATAAAAACAAAAACAAAAGAGAAAATGATATTTACAATGACGTGGGAAACCACTCATGGCTCCAGTAAAAAATTTCTTCAAGAAATGCCCATTTACAGGGCCACCAAAAACTTCAGCCTCCTTCAAATCCTGCAGCTTGTAAGTGTTATTTGAAAAAACCTCAGAAATTTTGAAGGGGCCAATCCACAAGGCCTCAAATTTATCGTGCTTGCCTTTATCTTGTTTAGGTGCATCCCACTTGAGTACTAGATCTCCCAGCTGGAAATCCTCTTTGGTCACCTTCTTATCAAAGGCCTGCTTGATCTTCTGTTGATGGTCATGTGCTTTGTCCAGTAGTTTCTCTCTAGTCTGTTGCACTTCTACCAGCTTCTATATTCTTCTAATCATATCATTTGGTTCTCCCTGGTAGTCTTGGAAGAATATTTCCACAGTTAAGGCAAGCTGAGAAGGAAAAATGGCTTCGAATCCATATACAAGTTGGAAAGGAGAGATACCAAGAGATCTCTTTGTTGTCACTCTGTCAGCCCACAAAGAAAATTTAAGCTTCGAATCCCATGCCTTCTTGTTGTCTTCTAACAATCTTTTGATGATATTAATAAGGCTCTTGTTATAGGACTCTGCCAGACCATTCCCTTGGGGATAGTAAGGAGTAGAGTGAATCAATGTGATTCCAATCTGTTCACAAAACTTAATCAATGATTCGACTTTGAAAGATGCAACATTATCAATGACAATTATGTTTGTACAACCAAATCTTGCCATAATATCTTCAAGAAACCCAATGATTACCTCGTGAGAAACATTTCTTGTGGGGATGGCCTCTATACACTTAGTAAAGTAATCTGTGGTAGTCAAGATCCATCTATGATGACCACTTGAAGCAGGGTGAATTTCCCCAATAAAATATAGGCCCCGCTATTGAAAGGGTCTTGAAGCTACCACAAGCTTCAGTGGAAAGGACTTGAGCTACCACTTTCCAAAGAATTTCTGACACTTAACGCAGGCCTTGATCTTAGCACAAGCATCAGTGAAGAGACTGGGCCAAAAATAACCAGCCTTGACAATATTATAGGCTGTGGTTCTCTGGAAGTGATGCCCCCCACATAAACTGTCATGAAAATCATACATAATCTTTTGGGCTTCATGTGGGTCTAGGCATCTCAACAACACTCCCAAAGGGTGTTTCCAGTATAAGATTTGATCAATAAGACAGTATTTAATTTCTTTGATCTTCAAATCTCTTGCCTTGTTCTTTTCCATGCCATCAGGAGGCTGCAACTTCTGTAGGAAAAATACAATGTATTTTTACCAAGTGAAACCTGCCAATGGGGGGATGGCTTGAGAATCTTCGTCAGACAACTCATCTTGTTGATTTTCTGAACAACTGTTGATGAAATGGACCCCCAACTCTTTGCAATTAGATTCGTCTAGAAACCTAGCTAAACCTTGGCCCTTAACCAATTTGGTGGGTTTTATTTCAAGATCAAATTCAAGGATCTTGGCAATCCACTTACTCCTTCTTTAGTCTATGTCAAGCTGAATGAGGATCTCCTTCACAGAAGATGAAGGGACATATGCAATGACTTTTGAATGCAGCACATAAACTCTAAAGGATTTGAGAGCTTTAACCAAAGCATAGGCCTATTTTTCCATGATGTCATATTTTATTTCAGCATTTCTCAGTGCCCTACTGAAAAAGGAAATGGGCTGCTCATACCCTTCAGTATTTTTTTGCAATAAAACAGTTGCTACTATGTCAAAAGAAGAAAAAGTGAAAATCGGAAAATCCTTGGAGTAGTCAGGGTTGATAAGAATAGGTGCTTCATTCAAGGCCTTCTTTATTTGATCAAAAGAGTTACAAGATTCATAATTCCATTTGATTTCACTTCCTTTCCTCAACATGGTTGTGATAAACTTTACCAACTCAACAAAATTTGAAACAAATCTTCTCAGAAAAATAATTTTCCCCAAGAAAGACTGAACTTATTTCTTGGATCTAGGGAGTGACAAAGTTTGAATAGCTCTACCCTACTTGGATCAATCCTTACCCCCTCAACCGACACAATGTGCCCCAACAATTTCCCCTCTTTCATGGCAAATAATGACTTCTTTGGATTTAAAGAGAGACCAAATTTTCTGCATTTCAAGAAAACCTTCTTCAAATGAGCATAATGTTTTTTATCAGATAGTGAGAAAACTGTTATGTCATCCAAATATATGACCACAAAATTGTCCTTCTCTCCAATAAAGGCTATGTCCATGGATCGTTGAAAGGTCGCTCCTGCGTTCATCAATCCAAAGGGCATCTTAGCATACATGAATGTACCCCAAGGAGTAGTGAAGGTTGTCTTCTCTCTATATTCAGGTAAGACATAGACATGATTGTAGCCAAAAAAACCATCAATCATAGACATCATGGATGCACATGTCACCCTCTGTAATATGTGTTCCATATTAGGCAAGGGGTAATTGTCTTTCTTGGAGATTATATTCAAATTTCGGAAATCAACACACAATCTGATTTCTCCATTCTTCTTTCTCACTGGGACCAAGTTGGCTACCCATTTAGAATACCTCAAAGGAATGATAATCTGGGCATCTAAAATCCTTTTCACCTCTTTCTCCATAATAGGCAACAATATAGGATTTATTTGTCTCAATTTATGCCTAAATGGTTTCGCCCCCTTCCTTCAATGGTATCTTATGCTTAATGACACTTGTGTCATATGTTCTAAGATCTTCATATGTCCAGGAAAACACATTAGCAAATTCTTTTAACATCTCTCCATATTCATCCCTTTGTTCCCTTGACACGCTGCTTGACAACTTGACAAATTTTGGGTCCTTCTTTGTGCCAATGTTGCACTCAGTTATATCAACATCGTTAGTTGAGACTTTAAAATTTACCGCCACATCATTTCCGTCAAACAATCTTTCCAGAGGAACTAGTCCTTTTGGAATATGATTGCTAGGAAACTAAACAATATGATGATTGGAAATCTTATTTAAAAATACATCAGCATGAGGGTTGCCTTCAGGATCATGATCCTGATCAATATGTAATGCAAAGAACTCATCAATAGACTCAAGAAATTTTTTGATCTCAAGGTCATCCTCAAACACCTTCCAATGCTTGACATTGCTAGGTATAGAGGGTCTATACTTCACCTCTATATCATACTTGAGTTTAGGTGGCAATGGGACTCTTAAGTGGCTCGCTGAAACGACCAAAGAGTCCACCATGGTATTCTCCTTTCTTGGAATAAATGAAATGTTGAAAGCTAAGAAGAAATTTTCAACTAAGTCCCATACCTCATTTTTGTAAGTCCTAAGACTGAGGTGCTTAGCTTGATAAAGATCTTTGATCTTATGAACAATTAGTTATGCATCCCCAAACACTGATATCTCTTCAATCCCCATGTTTTTTGCAACCGTTAAACCCAAAACAAGAGATTCATACTCTGCCACATTGTTGGTAGCTTCAAATTCTAACTTGTAGGACAAAGGTATAGTCTCTTGATAAGGTGAAACAAAGAATACTCCAGCACCAACACCTTCCTTAGAAGAGGCTCCAGCAAAAAACATCTTCCAAACAGAGGTAGTTGGAGGAGGGGTTTCACAAAAAGTGTTGGGCTTATTTCTGATTTCAAGGGGAGGCTCAGGAGCATTAGTGAGATGCAATATGTCAAATCCCAAATCAATGTCAAGAGAAAAAATAGGATGGTTGGTGGGGTTTGTTTCATCACTAATGATGTAGGCCAACTGAGATTCCCTGAAAAGTATCCTTTGTTCACCCCCAAACATAGGAATGGTGGCGTATGAAAGGTCCATCTACATGGTTCCCCCCAATCTCTTTATCCAAGATCTAGATAGGAGCATCCCGAACTTGGGGGGAACATCCCACTACGATATCTATGGCCACGCTCTTCATCGGCAGGTGGAACAAAGAAACGACTAGGTCTTTGATAACCCCAAAGCACTTCACCTTCCTGGAGTCGAAAGAATACAGGTCATGGTAGGTTTTTGTCATCTCCAACCCGAGCTCTTCCATCCCAATCTTAGGCATAAGATTGTGAGATGACCCTGAATCCATTAAGCAGTTATGCAACACCTTATCATGGATTTTCAATGAATTGTAGAAGGGAGGGGAGGATTCATCTCTATCCTCCACTAAAGGCCCTAATATGACAGCTGGCCTTTCATCTTGGAGGTTAACTGAGTCTGTGGAGTGAGATGCAGGTTCGGGCTGAAAAATATTTGATAGGCACCATTTGAAATCCTCATGCTTGACTAACTCTGAGAGAGGTACGAGGATTCTAATATTTTGAATCTCGTGCTCAAAGCTATAAGGGGAGGGAGGCTTCAAAATCTCCTTCACCTCTAGGATAGGGATTTTGACCAATGGTGGGGGGCTCTGTGCCTTCCTTTCTTTGTTGTTGTTTGTTATATCTTTAGAAGGTTTCTTAGTTCTAGCAGGTTGTTTAGGAGTGTCGGGATTTCCTTCCTTGTTCTTGGATCTGAGGTTATCTCTATTTGGATCGCTACTGGTCTTTTCTCCTTTGCTTAGCTCACTCAGTTGATTACTCATGAGGGCTTCTCCGTATGCACACTGAGTTAAATGAGGGGATGAAGAGGTATCTCCAAGGCAATGGATATCAGTATCAAAATCTTCTTCCTCTTCATCTTCGTCGATAACCAGGTTATTTTGGAGAGGATTTTGGATCTTCTGATCGTCTCGGTCCCTGTTTCTTTGATCTCTTTGGATGATCTGAGGGGCAGTAGTTGGTCTTTTGAAACTACCCATATTATCAGTAATTTGGTGATTTCTATAGCTCTTCTTTCCTTCCAATTCAATCCTTTCCATTCCAGTAGAAAGTGATCTTAGTAGTTTGGTTACTTCATCCATTTGAGGGGGGGCAGTAGAGGAACTAGAAGTCAAACCTTCAGACCTACATTTTCTTCTGTCTCTATCAACCTTACTCCTAATCTTATCAACTGCCAATATATTTGATTCTACTTCAATGGCTGCATCTTGCATATGAGCCAAGGAGGTATCTCTTCTTTCTCTTAACAGGAGGCAGAAATCAGGGTGAAAAACACTAGAATACGTAATCTTTGCAGAGGTTTTTGTAGGCTTAATATCAGTGGGAATTTTATTATACATTATATTAAACCTCTTTGAAAAGTCAGAAACAGATTCTCCTTCCCCTTTCTTCAGTGATCTGAACTCTGTAATATAGTAAAGGAAATCCTTTCTATCCCCCCAATTCTTTAAGAAGGCTTCATCAAGGGCTTCAATCCCATCAATAGATCTAGGGGGAAAATCCCTGAACCATTTCCTAGCCTCTCCATCAAGGCTATGAACAAAAATTCCCATCCATACATATTCAATCACAATGACATAATTGTTAGCATAACTGTAGAAGGATGCAAGGTGCTCCTATGCAGTTATATCTCCCTCACCTGTGAACTTGGGCAATTGTTTAAGGTAGCCATCAGTTTGGAGAGCGCTCAGAGGATGAGGCAGAACCAGAGGGGCATATCTAGCAGCCACTATATAATCCATTCTGTTTTTGGGAGGATTAGCACCTGCCATTGGGATGTGAATTGGAGGGGAACCCGAAGGGGATGGAGTTTGGACATGTGAAACTAGGGCAATGCCTCTAGGAGAAAAAGGAAAAGGTTGAGCGTTGGGAGATAAAGATGAGGGGTTGGAGGGAACAAAGGCTTCCCCCTCTGTAATTCCAACAACTCTAATAGGAGGAGGAATAGTAAAGTCTGGAGTAGGAAAGTCTTCTAAGGTCAAATCTCTCTCCTTCCACTTCACAACTTCGAGGGAGAAAGGAGTTTCAAAGCTCTCTCCTTCCACTTCACAACTTCGAGGGAGAAAGGGGTTTCAAAGATCTCTCCTTCCAAACCAAGAATAGGAGGGGAGAAATCGGCAGTAAAACTCCCAAAATTTAAATTTCTTGAAACTCCAGCAGTTTGTATAATAAGAGAATCAAAAATAGTTACTGGAGTTTGTAAAGAGGGATTATGAAAATTATCAGAAAAACTCGGTACGACAGTGGAGGTACCTTTTTGAGTGGTCTTTCCCTTTCTGATAATTTCCTCTGGGTCAGCTTCAGACATTGTTAGAGGCAATAGTGGAGTGGACCTCGTGTGTCTTCCTTGAGGAGCCAGAATTGAACAATGGAGTCTCTAGGTGCAAGTCGAAATCTCCAATGGTTCTGATATCTTATGCACCTTCAGAATCAAAAGCTTATTTGTCATTCTATCCCAAGGAAATGTCTTCAATTTGTTCCCTGACAACGGTGCCAGAAATGTTAGCACTAGAATTCACCCTCAGATTGCATAGAAGGTAATCTTAGTACCCATCAGTTTATACAGTAAATGTAAATGATTTTTAGGTGATCAAATGGAGAGGACTCAATGATAATAACGTTCTAACTTAGAAATCTGTACTAGCATGCACAAGCAATTGAGGTATGGAATCAACTTCAGTCAGTAAGTTGGAGTAAGGGTGAATAGAGGCAAGACTTTGGTCAGGAGAGTGTAGAGGTCTGTTATGGACATCAGGTCTTCCAGCAGCCTAAGGAGGAAAAACTTAAACGCAAGATCCTCTTGAATTCAAATCTCAAAGAAACTGAAAGAAATTATAACAGCTCTATAATCAAACATTCATCATAACACAGTTACAAAAATCCGTGTGAATCAGTCAATCATGAACTCTCTCAGTATTAGAGGTAAATAAGATGGAGGAAGAAAGCTGACTTAGATTAATCAAGAAGTCTCAAATCAAGTACATAACCAAAGAACCAGTGTTCTTCATCAAAATATTACAATAACAGGGAGCCTAGCTTGACCATTCGACCTTAACAAAATATCAGAACTGCCTATATATAATAAAAATGATGCAACCACCAGGAATGTGATTGGACCCCTGCATTCAAAGTTTCCAGTCAACGCCTATTATGTCAACCTGTGTAGGCCTCCTCATGTCAGACGCGAGAAAGGCACAGTTATGTGTTTTACAGGAAAATATGTCAATAAGGAAGCTTCGGATTGATAGTCTGCCTTCATGGATGCTCTCTGCAGTTTTTCCATTTATGGGGTGAGATGAGGTCTCAACTGTCACCCTCTTTTCAATAAATTCTTTCATTGGGATCAGGAAGAGGCCTGACACCCATGAATGCTCTAGGCGGTGTCCACGACCTCCTACGAGTCAATCTTGACGTCTCGAGGCCACACAGATATTCTTATGTGACCAATACGGGTGTTGCAGGTGGCATGCCAATAGCGTATGCGCAGGGGTGACGTGGAGCGAAATTATTGGTGCAAACTTGCATGGCACGATGAGTGAGCGATGATCACGTGGAAGGAAGCGGAGGATGTCGGAGATTTTCAGACCCCAAACATTTCAATTTTTCTGAGGAAATCATGGGAAGAATGCCACATGATTTATACCATAATGCTCCTGAGGGTAAACCTCAATTATGCTTGATTCCTATGAAATAGGTTGAAAATTCATGTGTTAACATATAGGCTCCATGGGGGATAGAGACCTCCCTGTGAGGCTCTAAGAACTCCTTTTGTAGCTTCAGTGCCTTAGTGTTGGGTTGTGGAGTCACTTATAAAAACAAAAACAAAAGAGAAAATGATATTTACAATGACATGGGAAACCACTCATGGCTCAAGTAAAAAACTTGTTCAGGAAATGCCCATTTATAGGGCCACCAAAAACTTCAGCCTCCTTCAAATACTGCAACTTGTAAGTGTTATTTGAAAAAAACTCAGAAATTTTCAAGGGGCCAATCCACAAGGACTCAAATTTACTGTGCTTGCCTTTATCTTGTTTAGGTGCATCCCACTTGAGTACTAGATCTCCCAGCTGGAAATCCTCTTTGGTCACATTCTTATGAAAGGCCAGCTTGATATTCTATTGATGGTCATGTCCTTTGTCCAGTGGTTTCCCTCTAGTCTGTTGCACTTCTACCAGCTGTTGTATTCTCCTAATCATATCATTTGGTTCTCCTTGGTGGTCTTGGAAGAATTTCGCCACAGGTAAGGCAAGCTGAGAAGGAAAAAAGGCTTCGACTCCATATTCAAGATGGAAAGGAGAGATACCAAGAGATCTCTTTGTTTTCACTCTATCAGCCCACAAAGAAAATTTAAGCTTCGAATCCCATGCCTTATTGTTGTCTTCTAATAGTTTTTTGATGATCTTAATAAGGCTCTTGTTAGAGGACTCTGCCAGTTCATTCCATTGGGGATAGTAAGGAGTAGAGTAAATCAATGTGATTCCAAACTATTCACAAAACTTAATCAATGGTTTGGATGTGAAAGATGCAGCATTATCAGTGACAATTCTGTTTGGACAGGCAAATCTTGCCATAATATCTTCAAGAAACCCAACGATTACCTTATGAGAAGCATTTCTTGTGGGGATGGTCGCTATCCACTTAGTAAATTAATATGTGGCAGTCAAGATCCATCTATGCTGACCACTTGAAGCAGGGTGAATTTCCCCAATAAAATCTAGGCCCCACTGCTGAAAGGGTCCTGAAGCTACCACAAGCTTCAGTGGAAAAGACTTGAGTTGCTACTTTCCAGACAATTTCTGATACTTAACGCAGGCCCTGATCTTAGCACAAACATCAATGAAGAGACTGGGCCAAAAATAACCATCCCTGATAATCTTATAGGCTGTGGTTCTGCAGAAGTGATGCCCCCCACATAAATTGTCATGAAAATCATACATAATCTTTTGGGCTTCATGTGGGTCTAGGCATATCAACAAAATTGTCAGGCTAAATGAGGATCTCCTTCACAGAAGCTAAAGGGACATATGCAATGACTTTTGAATACAACACATAAACCCTGAAGGCTTTAAGAGATTTAACCAAAGCATAGGCTTATTTTTCCATGATGTCATATTTTATTTCAACATCTCTCAGTACCCTACTGAAAAAGGAAATGGGCTGCTCTAACCCTTAAGTATTTTTCTGCAATAAAATAGCTGCTACTGTGTTAAAAGAAGCAAAAGAGAAAATCAAAAAATCCTTGGAGTAGTCAGGGTTGATAAGCACAAGTGCTTCAGTGAAGGCCTTATTTATTTGATCAAAAGAGTTATGATATTCAGAATTCCATTTGATTTCACTTCCTTTCCTCAACATGGTTGTGATAAACTTTACCAACTCAATAAAATTTGAAACAAATATTCTCAGAGAATTATTTTTCCCCAAGAAAGACTAAACTTCTTTCTTGGATCTAGGGAGTGACAAAGTTTGGATAGCTTCTACCTTGCTTGGATCAATCCTTACCCCCTCAGTCGTCACAATGTGCCCCAACAGTTTCCCCTCTTTCATGGCAAATAATGACTTCTTTGGATTTAAAGAGAGACCAAATTTTCTGCATTTCGAGAAAACCTTCTTCAAATGAGAAAAATGTTTTTTATCAGATAGTGAGAACATTGTTATGTCATACAAATAGATCACCACAAACTTGTCCTTCCCTCCAATAAAGGCGGTGTCCATGGCTCGTTGAAAGGTCGCTCCTGCATTCATCAATCCAAAGGGAATCTTAGCATACATGAATGTACCCCAAGGAGTAGTGAAGGTTTTCTTCTCTATCTTTAGGTAAGACAGAGACCTGATTGTAGACAGAAAATCCATCAATCATAGACATCATGGATGCACCTATCAGCCTTTGTAATATGTGTTCCATCTTAGGCAAGGGTAATTATCTTTCTTGGAGCTTCTATTCAAATTTCAGAAATCAACATACAACCTGATTTCTCCATTCTTCTTTCTCACTAGGACCAAGTTGGATACCCATTCAGAATACCTCAAAGGAATGATAATCTAGGCATCTAAAATCCTTTTCACCTCTTTCTCCATAATAGGCAGCAATATCAGATTTATTTGTCTCAATTTCTACCTAAATGGTTTGGCCCCTTCCTTCAATGGTATCTTACGCTCAATGACACTTGTGTCATATGTTCTGAGATCTTCATATGTCCAAGCAAACACATCAGCAAATTCTTTTAATAGCTCTGCATATTCATCCCTTTGTTCCCTTGACATGTTGCTTGACAACTTGACAAATTTTGGATCCTTCTATGTGCCAATGTTGCACTCAGTTATATCAGCATCGTTAGTTGAGCCTTTAAACTTTACTGCCACATCATTCCTGTCAAACAATCTTTCCATAGGAACTAGTCCTTTTGGAATATGATTGCTAGGAAAATGAACAATATGATGATTGGCAATCTTATTTAAAAATACATCAGCATGAGGGTTACCTTCAGGATCATGATCTTGATCAATATGTAATGCAAAGAACTCATCAACAAACTCAATAATTTTTTTTATTTCAAGGTCATCCTCAAACACCTTCCAATGCTTGACATTGTCGGGTATAGAGGGTCTATACTTCACCTCTATATCATACTTGAGTTTAGCTGGTAATGGTGCTCTGAATTGGATTGTTGAAATGGCCAAAGAGTCTGCCATGGTATTCTCCTTTATTGGAATAAATGAAATGTTGAAAGCTAAGAAGAAATTGTCAACTATGTCCCATACCTCATTTCTGTAAGTCCTAAGCCTAAGGTGCTTAGCTTGATAAATATATTTGATCTGATGAAAATTTAGTTATGCATCCCCAAACACTGATAGCTCTTCAATCCCCATTGAGTGCCAACTCATCGAATATTCTCTCTCTTTCCTCCATGTCTCATCTTCTGATCAACGGTCGAGATTAACTCCAACCTTCGGGAGTTTTCGACTCAAAGAAACTTGCAACTCAATTCCTACGAAGTACCAAGTCTCTGAACCTTGGGATCTGGTGGCCTCTATGATCAATGATCGATATGGACTCCAACCTGCGGGCCTTCAGAAGTCCTCGAACTTGACTGCTTATGCCTTGAATCCTCCGGAGTACCAAGTTTCTGGACTACTGGATCTACTGTTGCATGTCCTCTCCCAATCAAAAGTGAGGATTTACTCCGCTCTTCAGAGCCTCGGGGGGTTTCATATTCCTCTCACTTCATTCCTTCTGAACGTCGAATTGGCGAACTCTCAGGGTCAACTTAGTATTGCACACCCGAGGTGCTACATGGAAGATCCCAAGAAGCAGACACGTGGCCCAATCTGAGGGGTGACACATGTCAAGTTCTAACTAGAAAAATCATTCTTTTAAAATCACAAAACACACTGACACATGGCACGCATCTTGTGTGCCCACATCACCCCAGGTGATGTCATCAAGCCATGTCACTTCGGTGCTTCGTGACTTCAGAAATTTGGGACTTCAGGACTCCGGGACTTCGGAGATCCGAAAGTTCTTCCAACATTTCCCCCCCGAACGTCGAATGTCCGAACTTCTTAACCTCCCAGGGTCCACGTAGTACAACTGTCATCAATCAAGGTGGTGACCCGTGGCGCCACCATCGAGTGACATGTGTTAGGTCCCAATCGATACTAAGAAATGAGTTGTTATATTGCTTAAATAGTTGTTGTGGGAATATAACGGAAGATACCACAAAGGCTAGAATATAAAAGAGAATAATAGTAATTCGTAGTACAAATTATACTTAATGGCTAAGAATGCATATCCTCTATCTCATGTTCAATCCTAGGCTGTAAACACCTGAGTCTTACAGCCACCCATTTAAAGATATCTCGGGTGAGACTGCACAGTGCATTCTGTGTATTGTGTTGCCTTGTGGTTTACCAGAAGGGCCAATAGTTTTAGGCTTTGTTGGTACCCTTAAAGATATGAACCCTGGGTCAACAACCTAGGTAGTAAGAAAGAGTTGTTCAGTAGTTAAAACCAACAGGTCCTACAGCCCAAATTTAAACTTTGTGGTCCAATACCATGGTTGTCATGGTTTATCGAACTGTTATACCTCTTAAGCTTTCCAATACCACCTAGGATCTCTCTCAGCGCCGCTCTGGCACTTTATACATCAATTCCTTGTGGAATGTTTACTCTAAATTCCACATTCATGGCCCATCGAGGTTCAGTGTTGAAACCATGGGCTCCGATACCAATTTGTAACGTCCCCGACCACCCAAGCCGGGAAGCACCACTACAAGAAACTTCTATGTTCATGTTATGATACCAATGGTAACACCCCCAACCTTCTTTTGGGCAATGTCACTTGAAATAATACATAACAAAACTACTCACTCTGTTCTGATAATCAAACTGTCCATACCCAAGCATAGACTTGCTGGGCTATGGAAGATAGAGCTCTTTGTGGAACATAATACATATAAAAATTAAAAGACAATTACATTATGCTAATACATAGATAAATGCGGAAATAATAGTAAGCCTATTCATACAACATATACAGGAAAAACTCATAAATATAAGACATGTACAAATACACAGCATGCAAATGAATACATAAATGGTACTTATATTTTTATAGAAGACCACCAACTGCGTGCAAACCTTCCACGAACCTCTTAGCCTTAGACCACGCTGCTCATCACTCTCAGCAGTGGGTCACCCCCGAGATGGGACTAAACTCCACCCAGGGTAAATGGAATCCTAGGCTAGGTCGAGAATACGAAAAGTTGTACAATGCAACAGGAAGGATTCTCTCCAATGATCCTACTTACACCCACCACTCACAGACTCTCATTCCCCACATGCTTGTCCCACCTCGAGAATATACACCTTCACTATTCCAAAGTCCATTGGTTGCTCCACTTACCTTCCAGGGCTTCAGCAACAAACCATATCATGAATTCTCAGAGCTCTGTAGCTGCTGCCAGAATCCCTCCAGGAGAAATCACTTCCCCAACAATCTCTCTCACCTGGAGAGAGTTTCTCACAGGCCTGACAACCTGCTTCTTCAATCCACAGGCCTGACAACCTGTCTCTTCAAAACCACAACCCTGACAACCTGCGTCTTTTTTCCAGCTCCTAAGTCAAATGAGTAACCACAGTAGAAAAATCGAGTATGGGATCTAGTAATGACAACAAGCCACACCAGTCCACAGAAACACGTGGGTAGCAACAACAAAATGGCTAGGGCGTGATATGGCTCAAGAAAAACGATTAGCTTCACGGGTTTGCAGGTTTCAGAGGTTGCAGAGGTCAACAATGGAGGAAATGGCCACGTGAATGATCAATCTTGGTGCGTGTGTGCATGGGGAGTATGGCAAGAATGGTCAGTGAACCCCCACAACGACGAATTTCCCCCCATAAAACTACACACCCAAGTTGACACATTCTCTTGGGATCTCATTCCTCTCTACTTGGAGTCCATTCCTCTCCCCAAAGGAACTTATGATAACATGGTTTATTTCCCAAACCTTAGTATTTTAGGAAAATATATTATAATATTCCCTTGGCAATAATCCCTCTAGCTTAGCCATTTTTCCTAGCCTCTCATCCCCATCCCTTTCCCTACCCAGTGGAGCTTAGTCCCCAATAAATCTTTCTTCATGGTCGGTCTACACACATCGATGTAATTATATTAATGATGTGAGTATTTACATATACAAAATCAGGCTCCCTGGCCTTCAACATCTAGGCTCTTTGGTCTAATAAACACATAAGCCTCCCAGCTTATAAACACTTGGCTCACCAGCCTATAAACATCGTTAAACATCATTACAATTCAGCAGGAGCTCGGCCTTGGGGTATTACATTAGGATTGAAAACCATGACCAACAATTATATCATTGTAGCCTTTGATTTCTTCTAGCTCGATTAAATGAAGCTTGAGGTAGCTGGCTATTTTTATCCTTCTCTCCTTAGACCCTTTGATAGTAAAATTGATGAGAGAAATAGGGAGAGTTTGGGTTATAGGAAGGCCAATATCCCTTTAGTTTCCCTTTTCTCACTCTTTTTCTCCTCTATTATTTTTTTTCTTTTCATTAAATTCTCAATTTTTCTTCTTTTGTCTTATTCACTTTACATTGTTTTGTCTTTTATATGGTTTACTAACCTTTATTAATAGTCAAATACTGAGTCTTACAACCATTCTTGGTTTAGATCCATTTAAAATAAAAAACGTCGATTAAAGAAAATTCAGATAATGTAAGGCACCCTTTTTTTTTACAAAATTGAAGTTGATTTTTCTTAAAGGATTTAAATAGTGAGTTAAATCTCCCAACTTATGAGGACAACATCAAAGACCTCTATCATAATTTTACAAAAACCGTTTTCACTTCCATAAACAAGTTATTTTCCAAGGTTTCATGTAAAAATAATTATAGAAAAGTCAACCCTTGGTATGATAACGAATGCAAAATTGCTAAGAAATCCATTAGGGATGCTTCTAATAAGTCAATAAAACTCGATAAGATAAATACATACAAATCCTTAATTAAATGGAAAAAGAGGTACTATATAGTTATAAAGCAAGAACGTCGTTTACACCTATGTAAGTTTGATCGTAAGAAGTTCTAGAGAAAAATTATAATTCGTGAAACTAAAGAAAATAATATGATTCCCTTAAAGGACTATAATTCCTACCTTAAAAGACTATGATTTCCCTAACGCCATGGACATGATTCCAAATGTTCCTGTAGAGGATAAATTTTTTTCTATGGAAGGCATAGAGTTTGGGGTTAAGCGGCTCACAAATGGGAAAGCTAAGGACATTGAAGGCTACAAAGCTAAAATCTTTAAAATCGGAAGGCCTATCCTCATCCCTCACATACATAAGCTCTTTACTTTAGCGCTCAAGTAGGGATTTCCTAAACCTTGGATGAAAAGCCTCATTGTATCTATTTTTAAAAAAGGGATAAAAACATTTCCTCTAATTATAGAAACATTATGAATATCCTCATTTTACCCAATTTGTATAGAATTATTTTCGAAAAAAAGATTATCCTATGGCTAAAATTCCACATAAAAATAGCTAAAGGCAAGACCAAATTTAGGAGATATCATTCAAGTGTGGACCGTCTTGTTACACTTAAGATCATTGTGGAGGAGTGTCGCAATAATAAAAGCGATCTCCTGTGTTGTTCCGTTGACTTTAGGAAAGCCTTTGACATAGTACCTAGGACAAACCTTTGAGACAGGTTGGAAAAGCTAAAAGTGTCTTTTGAGTTGAGGGTTGTTGCAATAAGGTCAAATGAGAATGTTATTTCCAAGTTTAGGGACATTGAGGGTTGGTTAAAAGAAATTAACTGCAATATTGAAGTCACGCAAGGTTGTCCCTTGTCCCTTACCTTTTTGGCATATACATTGACACGTTAAAAGATTGTTTGGAAGAAGAAGGTTGTGTAAACCCAACTCTCACTAGTATAGTCATCATTCTTCTTCTTTACATTGATGATATTGTTCTTATAGTGAGGAGTCCCCATGATCTTGAAAAGAAAATGAAAGTCCTCAAGGATTTCTGCTCCAATACGGGTATCACCGTTAATACCGACAAAACAAAAGTCGTGTTAACTAAATCCAATAAGGTAACATACGATCCTTTTATATATGACAACAACAACTTGGAGGAAGTGCCTTCATACAAATATCTCAAAATCAATATTCATCACGAGCTAAATTGGAATTATAGCATTGAGAAAAGGATAAATGGAGGGTGGAAAGTTTCTTACTAGCTTGAAAACAATGGTAAATTAATGGATCTTTGGGTATGGGATAAGGAAAAACTCCTCTTTGAGACTCTAATTACTCATGTTATTTTATATGGATCTGAAGTTTGGGGATGTGGTATCTCTAGATAGAGTGGTGGAGAAAGATAGAGCAAATCCAAAACAATTTTACAACCTATGATCTCAAAATTAAATGAAATACACCATATCTTATCCTCCTCATAAATCAAGCCTTTCCCCTATTGAGAGCACAACTATAACAAGATATCTAATGGAAGACAAAGAAGCTTCTTAAAATTGATCCAAAACCACCTTAGGCTGAAGTTAGGATGGCATAAGGATGCACAATATTGACTAAACCATTGGGGAATAAAAGAAGAGATCATATTAGAGAATAAGGATAATATTAAAAATATTGTGTCACATACCCACTACCTCAATTAGATTTTTCTGGTCTTCTACGGAATCAGAGCCCCAGAATTACCTACGAAGGCCTAGTGCAAGCTAGCTCTTTCTCTCTCCATGTTCCCATGTGATCGCGGGTCACGATCACAGTTCAAATAAATGCAGTGTCTCTTTGTATTTCGCGCCTCGGTGCTACAGTGAGGTCGAATCATTTGACTCTGCAACCGTTGAACCCCGACAGGGCTAGCGACCGGCCAATAAGGACGAATCCCTACAGGCTAGAGAATAGCCAATGAGAGCAGGCCCTATCGCACGGTTAAGTGGAGTACAGGTGGCAGAGGGGAAATGCGACACGGTAGTCAAAGGATAGGAGGAGGCCCCATTTCACACGCCACGCTATTTCGGACCCCCCACCCCCCTTATTAAAGACAGAATGGCAAGGGGGGTCCA
>ML824397.1:20573-34971 GCA_009831015.1 Picea engelmannii | reverse complement strand
TTTCCAAGACAGGTCCTCCTCGCGGACCCCTTTCATATTCTTAAGGTCTTCCCACCAGATGGAAGCCTTTCCGTTCAGATTGAAAGTGGCCACTTGGGCCTTCAAATTCTCTGAAAAATCATGGACTCTGAAATATTTCTTCAATCCAAGTAGCCAGGCCTCGGCTTCCTCTCCCTTCTTTATCTCACCGTCGAAGGAGGGAGGTTTGACCTTTCTGAATTCCTTAGATTTATGACCCTTGGAAGTCTTTTTCTTCTTCTGTTTTCTTCGAGAATAGGAACTGGTCCTACTGTTGGAAGAGCCTTCTGAATTGCCAGCTTTCTTCTCTATGGAATCATCTGGCACTGGTCCTTTACCTCTGGGGTGGACATTTCTTGAGGTGATCCTCTCAGTATGGCCACTAATACGACCATGTTTCTGCATCTCGGGTTCATGCTGCATTTGTCACTGTAGGTCGGATAAGATCTGCAGTAAAACTGCATTAATTTCGGTTTTCTTTTCTTGTTCTTTCATCATCCTTTCATTGTCGGCCTTGCAGCTTTGCAATTCAACCATGAGACTCCTCACAGTCTCGGCTAGATCTGGAGGGGTTCCTATTGCTCTTATTTCGTCAGACTCTTCGTCTCTATTGTGGGAGCCTTCTCCCATCTCTTGGTGAGTCACAATTTTCTGCGTCTGTAAATTCCCGTAGCTGATCGTCCGCTTGGCAGAAAAGACAAACGTTGGTTGTTAGTCAAGAGTTAGATACATTTTTATAACCTGCGCATAAATTCATATTTTCACATGTATACCCATAATCAGGGGTTTTTCATTTGGGTCTTAATCCTTATCTATCCAGCCATCTCAATTGCAAGAGACTCTACCTACTTTAGTAGGTAGCCATCGTAACACTAAAATAGGACAACGAAGTTCATGTCCCTGATTACAGTTTCATCTTGCAATCCTTCTTCTTAAGGAGAAAAAACAGATGACAATGTCTTCTTACGTGGCTCGTGCCTGAACCCAAGCAGGCCAAGTGTTGTAACCATGCTCTGATACCAATTTGTCACATACCCACTACCTCAATCAAATTTTTTTGGTCTTCTGCTGAATCAGAGCCCCCGAATTACCTACGGAGGCCTGGCGCAAGCTAGCTCTTTCTCTCTCCCCGTTCCCATGTGATTGCGGGTCATGATCACAGTTCAAATAAACGCAGTGTCTCTTTGTATTTCGCGCCTCGGTGCTACAGTGAGGTCGAATCGTTCGACTCTGCAACCGCTGAACCCTAACAGGGCTAGCGACCGACCAACAGGGACGAATCCCTACAGGCTAGAGAACAACCAATGAGAACAGGCCCCGTCGCACGGTTAAGTGGAGTACAGGTGGCAGAGGGGAAATGCGACACGGTAGTCAACAGGACAGGAGGGGGCCCCATTTCACACGCCACGCTATTTCGGACCCCCCCCCTTATTAAAGGCAGAATGGAAAGGGGGGTCCGGAATTCACCTGAGCACCGTTGATCAAGGTGAATTTATCCCAACCATTCGAGAGTTGCACGTTCGATTCCGGACCCCCCCCCCCCACCGCTAAAGACAGAACAGCAAGGGGGCTCCGGAATGAAACCTCAGCCGTAGATCTAGGTGGGTGGATTATGGCCGTTCATATCTGCTCGTCACTTATCTTAATGCGCATTCACGCCCCAGCTTATAGCCGACATCTCTTCCTCACATCGGATGGTCATTACAGACCCTGAGATTCCTCGAAGAAATCTCGTTCGTTCATCGGGATTTAGCCACATGCTAACGTCTCGACATTATGGGTCAAGATTTATCAAGGAAAAGGCCCGAGTTCTTGTCAACGGAAATCTCGAATCCCCGATCCCCGATTTCTCGATGTGGCTAATCTTTCGACACGTAGCCTCCGTAAATTTGGTCGGTCCAGATCTGTCCCAGGATTTCCACCATGGAATGTCCCGATCTCTCGTCATCAGGATTCCCGATTCCGCGATTCTCGATTTCCCGAAATGGGTAATCTTACGACACGTGGCCTCCGTCAATCGGACGACTCAGATTTATCCCGAGGTTTTCACCATGGAAAATCCCGATCCCTCGTCACAAGGACTCCTGATCTCGCGATTCCCAATTTCCCGAAATGGGTAATCTTACGACACATGGCCTCCGTCAATCGGACAGCTCAGATCTATCCCCGCGTTTTCACCACAGAAAATCCCGATCTCTCGTCACCAGGACTCCCGATCTCGCGATTCTTGATTTCCCGAAACGGGAGATCTCATGACACGTGGCCTCCTTAAATCGGACGGTCTAGGTCTATTTCGAGCTTTCTCCCCTATTCACTGGGGTTTTAACCCTCGGGTAACTCCTGACAGATCCAATGGCTGTCGGGTTTTTCAGCCGAGATCTGATGGCTCAGATTGGCTCCTACCCGTGCATTCTTCCAGGACTCCTTGGACGTGGAAAAATCAACGGTCCAGATACTCTCATGGACCTTGGAGATCTATGATCCTGAATTCTTCGCTACCCACGAAGACACAGAAAACAAAGGGGTAAGGCATTTAACACCTTACTTTCTCCTACCAATCTAACGGTCGGATGTGACCACAGATTTCCCGAGAGATTCTCGTCCATTGATCAACACCTATCAGGGATAAGGTACTTAACCTTCCAGCTTTTTCCTCTAATCTGACGGTCGTGGGTGACCATAGATCTCCCAACGGGTTATCGTCCGTCAATTTGATACTTCATCCTTATGCTGCCATCTCGGGTTTTCAAGAGGATCGTTCCTCCTCGTGCAGGGTTACTAAGGCCTTACTCCTTCACATTCTCTTTCCTGGTTCTTGATGGGCTTTTCAAGGAGGGTATCTCTATAGGGAGGTTCCTACCTAGGGTACTATCTGAGGCATATAAGGGTACCTTTCTCCCACGAATCAAACACGCGGTATGAATTAGGTCAGTAAGCATATAAATAGCGATTTATGAAGACATAATCCATCCGTAGTCTTTCCATTATAAATATGCATCTACCCATATTAATCAAAACACCATACAAACATTCTTACAATGAAATCATTCACAGTTTCACAGCTTATGGGCATAATTATCAGAATAAACATATATATTTCAAGATGCCAGAGGCAAAACACTTATCAGAAATAACACCAGGGGGTTAAGCAACTGCTGAGAGGGGTGCTCGTTTCCACCCAACCGTAGGCTCAGCGACTCCCAGCGGATTTACCACTAGCCACCCCCGAGCTGAGACCACGATGTTGTGAGACTGCGTCTTTGGTTGCCAGTGACCGGGAGCGAATGTTACTCTCCTTCCTCTCTGCTATCACTCACTTTGCGTATTGCCAGAGTTCTCTTCCTCCCCTCGCGTCTGCCCCCAATCGCTTCTACCCCACGCCTTATCCTCTTGCGAGGTTGCGTGTGGCGCGATTTCCCTTGCACTAGTCAGTCATGATGGCTCTACGGATGGGCGGTTCACCTCCCCATCCCTCATTAATTCCTGAGGAGCCATCATCCTGCCAGCTTGCGAGACATTTAATTCGGGGCCAGCGAGCTGCTTTTGGTTCTCCGAGCCAGTGAAGTCCAAATACCGTATTAATTCTCGGTGGAAGTTAATGCCACCTTTCCAGGTGCCTTCCACCGCCATCGTGGTCTCTTTTTCTGCACATCCCCTCTCAGCAGTCCTGTAATTATAAATTTATAATGTTATTCACATTTATTGACCTTTTCCATAAGGTCCATTCACATCACATATTCACATTCATGAGTTTGCCACAGTTCTGACCAGTCCAGTTATTTTTACAAACTGGGGAAAGAATGTTAGAATTAATGATTAATTTGGAGTTGGTTTTGGTTTGTTGGAGTTGTTGAAATATTCTCTCAACCACTCCCTCCAAGTATGGAATCTATTGAATCTTAATCCAGCTATATATGTAGCTATGTATGTGTGTAACAGTGTGTAATACAAATCATTATTGTGTGTGTTATTCCTGTGTGCCTCTGCTCTCTTAAATTCTGTCATGGTATCAGAGCAGGTCTTGGCCTAGCTTCCTCACGGGAGGGCCAAGAGGAATGATAAAGATGTGAATTTATCCTCACGGGAGGGCCAAGAGGAATGATAAAGATGTGAATTTATCCGCTGTAGGATTAGATAGTTTGTAACTGTGTGTTTTATTAATTTTCTGTGTGATTAGGGAAGGTGTTAGAATTTCTAACAATTTCTTCTCAGGCATTTCGCGGCGCAGAAATTGGAGATGACACCGACAACTCGAAGTTACAGAAGCACAGCTGCTGAGTCCTCGTCGTTGGTACCAAGTTGCCTTTATCTCTGAATAAGTAGTCGACCGTCGGCCACCTGTAGCCATTCATTCAGAGATATTTTAAAGAAATGCACGAAAGTCGAATCTGACGAAGGATCACAGAAACTCATTTCTGGTCCCTTGTGCTAAAAGAAATCCGTATTTTATGGAAGGTAGATCAAATCAAGAATAGTGGGGTGATTCTCAGGTTCCGATGAATTAATTAAGAATACGTGTGGGCTACTTCTTACTCTGGCGTACATCAATTAATTTTCCAATTTACATCAACCAGTCCAGTCAAACGTGAAGGAGAACTGCTGTAGAAGCCATCCGTCTACCTCTCCAGGGATCTATATTCAAAGCATTGCGTGGAGGAGGTCGCCTCTGCGGATTTGATTCTTGATTGACGAGCTATGCCACGCATTTGAGAAATCGCCGAAGATCGAATATATCTGCGTGTTGTTTGCTGTTCAGATCGCAGCTGTTCAGACCTGAGAGAAAGAGCCGCTGTTTCATTTGTAAGCCGGGGTTTAAAAAGAGATCATGAGAATTCCTCCGAGCAAGACGAATCTCATGTTGGTCGGAGACGGCATGGATCGAACTATCGTCACCGGTTCATTGTCTGCCCACATACCCGGCGTCGGCACATACGGCTCTGCAACTGTCGATCTGATTTCCGGACTGAGTGTCGCCTAGAAGGGCCGCCTGCAATAGAAGATTAACGGCCTCTGTGTACAATTCGTTTATTTTATTTTGTGTGTTTGTATGGAAGGTCATTTTGCAGGATTGATTGCTGAATACATCCCGTAACTAGAGTATTTTCCTATAAAACTTTGAAATTTATTCTTCGGGGTTATTTCACAGATGGAAGTATTTCAATAGGATGGTTTAGTACCAAGACTCTTCTTTGGGGGTGTCAAGAATTTTTGATCCTACAAATTCATCAAAGATGGTCAGAAGTGTTTTTATCTTAAATGGGTCGAGAGGGAAGCTCGAAGTTGTGGAGAAGAAAGAGCGTAAACCGGGAGATTTCAGAGTGGGTGAGAGTGCTGATGAACACCAGATCAGACAGAGATATATGTTGTAATTTGAGAATTGTAATATGTGGTGTAATCATTAAGGGAGGGTGTTAGAATTAATGATTAATTTGGAGTTGGTTTTGGTTTGTTGGAGTTGTTGAAATATTCTCTCAACCACTCCCTCCAAGCATGGAATCTATTGAATCTTAATCCAGCTATATATGTAGCTATGTATGTGTGTAACAGTGTGTAATACAAATCATTATTGTGTGTGTTATTCCTGTGTGCCTCTGCTCTCTTAAATTCTGTCAAAGAAGGTGTTACATATTATTATATCAAAATTTAAGGAGAAAATGTGGTTGCCATAAATAGTTAAAAGTGAAAATTAAATTAAGATACTTTAACCATGTAATCAACCCTAATCTAAAATATCAAAATATCAAAATATCTCTCTATTTTGGCAAGTGTAAAGAAGAAAACAAACATTGCTAAAATAAGAACAAATTTTTATGGGCTCCATAGTGACATTGGGAGTTGATCAATTCCCAAAATTCTATGGGATGAAATAAATCTGTCACCTTAGTGACACTAAGAGAGAGGTCACCCTAAGAGGGTTGAAAATGAAAAACATTTTCTTATATAATGTGAGCATATACCTACATTAGGTCTCAATTTCAAAATATTTGTTACACTACCAATCTTCATAACCTTGCTGCAAAAAACTTGTGGATAAAAACTATTTGGAGTTTTACAGCAGGATGCCCATTTACGCACGGGAGTTTGGCCCTCAGTGGGTGGTAATGTCAGTTCCAGCTTATCGATCCAGCCCGGTCAGCCATGGAGTTGTAAAGACGAACTGATTGTGGAAATGTTGACAGGCGTGGAGGGTAAGGACGCTGTGTGGCCGTTGATGGTTAAGCTTTGGATCCCACCAGTCATGGCAAACAAAAAGAAATAAAGAATTCTGTATCTATTCATTCGATGCTGCTAATGCTTTGCAAATCGAACGAGCGACTACTTTAATTACGCCGAACATGTCGTGTCTTGTGATCGAAGCTCCCCGTGGCACAAAAACAAGCACGGATCCTATATCCTATTTCCATCCCCGGAGGAGGCGGTCAGAGATAGAGCGGTGGCAGAAGAGAATGAGATGGAAGAGAAGACAAATTCTCTTCTCCTTCGCAAGCGCCCCATGGATTCGATAATGTGTCAATCAGAGGTCACATCTTCAAACAATGCTCCTCGTCTCCGCGCTGTAAGACGCTGAGATGCCAGCAAGGGCCGAGCATCTTCCACGACCCCGACGAAGTGATGAGACTCTTCACCGACTCCGTCTTCTGTCGCAGGGGATTCCTTCACGCGGCGTTCTATTTTTGACTCTATGTTTGCAGGTTGCATCCCGGTTTTTTTCACAGAGGATTCGGCGTCTACGCAGTACAAATCGAAGCTCGTATTCGGTATATATTTCAGAAGAGAGCGTGCAGGGCACTGCCCATCTGAGCATCGAACAACATCTACTGTCCTTGAGTGCCGATCAATAAGGGAAGTAATTGGGTTGATTCCTTCCCTTACATACGCAGATCTTCGCCAATCCAATGTAGACTTTAAAAATTCCTTCGACCTCGAGCCTCAAGTCCTCCTTAATAAAATTGCACAGAAAGAGCAGACATGAGAGAGCAGTTTAAAGCGAACAACTCTCTTAGTCCGGCAATTTGATGGAATGAAAGTGTAATTTTGCGAAATGACTGACATCCAGCCCTATTTTCATTGAAGCAATTTAGGAATCAAAGTTTGAACTTCCGAATTTAATACGGGAAAGCCCTGGAAAAAAAGGAGGTGTTCCACATTTGTCAAAGTAATTCCAGCATACCCGAGCCCAGAAACACAATGCCCAATTGTTTTTTAAGACGGGAAAGCCCTTGGAAAAAAGGATTTCTTCCACATTTGTCAAAGTAATTCCAGCATACCCGAGCCCAGAAAGACAATGCCCAATTGTTTTGGTGATTACAAAGCTTTGTTTTGGTGATTACAAATTACAAAGCTCAAAGATAAAAGAGGTATTTCTTTGGTACCTACATGAATAATCAATATAGAGAATCCATTCAACAACTTTATTTGTAATTAAATGGTAGTCATAAATCATCCTAAGTGCCACCTACTTCACTTGGTGAAACTCTATGTATCAAAATCTTAGTAATTCTAATATTCAAACTCTCAAATACCACTTGTGGAAAGATGCTTAGACCACCCGACAACCCCAAACTAGGTGAACATAGTTGTAGCTTCATTTAAGAAGCATTTTTATATTCAACTTAATAGGGGCATTGTACCTCTCTCACTAGAAAACTTTGGATTCAATTTGTTTAGATTTGATTATAGATTCTCAAGGGTGATCTATTGCCATTGTTATTTAGCTAGACCACACCAAAACCACTAGATTAACTCAATTAATGTTGGTTTTAAAATCTACTCTAATATCAAAATATGACTTAACAACAGATATGCTTCATAATGGATTTTCAAATTTGGTTGTAGGGGAGAAGAGAGGACTTGTTGTGGGTAGTCTACACAAGTGAATACAAATAGTTTTTTAGAATCCTCCCACCATCCATTAACAAGACTCTTGTAATTTGTAATGAGTCGATGGTCGTTGAGAAAATCATAATGATGGGTAAGATCATTGCCATATTCACCAATTTCTTCTTCTTTTACTGGAGAGAGTAAGGAAGATCTTAAGCTATCTCTTCCTTCCATTAATTCCAGCCTCAAAATGCCCAAACAAGTAGAAATAGAGTGAGGGAAGAAACCTTAAGAGTTGGGTTAAATTTCGTTTAAAATTTCAGAAGAATAAATGCATCCCATCATCATCATTACATTATCATCATATAACTTCTTCTTGAAGAGTAAACTAGTCCAACCATTTAACTTGTGGCTAATTTAACCCATGGTTGATGAATCCCTAAAGGCGATGACATCTTGCCACCTGCCATAGCTTATACCTGGCAAGCAGGGTAATAAGAGATGCCTATGTTAATCAACTTGTTCTAATGAGGAGACGCACATAAAATGACACGACATAAAAAAATAGTCATCAAATTTTCATTTTACAAAGAAAATAAATTTGAAATTCCAAACATGGTAGAAAATATACTTTTCAAAGTCTAATCAAATTAGGTTAATTGGTGAAATTTTAAATTAGGTTAACATTGTATTGGTGAAATTTCACAAATTATAGAGTTTTAAAATATATATTAAATATGATATATTCAACATAATATTATAGAAATAAAGTATTTTTTGTAATTTTAATTTTTTTTATTGTTTTTCCATTAATATAAAGTAAATGGATGTGATGGGACATGAACACTTAAGTGAATGGATTCATTGAAAAATAAACAGAAATAATAAATTTTGAGCTAACTAAGTTGTTATGAGAGACACATTATGCACTTTGCATACATTTAGTACCATAAATTCATACCATCTTTGAAAACATAAATGGAGGTTGAGTAAGAATTACAGATTTGAGTTAATTTATATAATTTTTGAAAAGAGAAATGGAGGTTGAGTAAGAATTACTGATTTGAGTTGTTGAATGTGTATAATCTTTGAAAAGAGAAATGAAGGTTAATACAGATTTGAGAACTGTTGAATCTATATAATGTGAGTGTTTTGGAGAAATTTTAGGGTACTGAATCTATAATTGTATTAAAATTTAATTAAGTAATAAAAATTGTTATTTCACCAATAATTGTATAGCTTATCATATTTTTAAAAAATCCAAAAATCTAATTGTATAGTTTTATAGAAAATTATATTTAAAACAAATTTATAACTCATCCAAAAGAAAACACACTATTTTGACTTCCACTATTATGGTTAAACTCTTAAGCAATGAGAAAAAATAAGTATCCAAATGTAGAGAATTTAATTTTATGGGTTTTTACCATTCCACCCTTTTCTCTTTAGGCCTTTGGGAGGAAGGTGATTTGGAGAGTACACTATGAGTTTGGGAGGAAGGTGATTTGGAGAGTGCACTATGAGTGAAATCCTAAGTGGTGCAAACCTCCAACCCTTTATGAGAAAGTGGTTGCCTAATCAACACGAAGTCTAGTTGTAGTCTTGTGGTTTTCCAAATCCAAATCATATTTTACTCTACATGAAGATGCTAGGAAAAATCTAGTTTTGCACCTTATTGTTGACAGTGAGAGTTCTTGAAAACAATAATATATCTAAAAATTTCCAACATACGTAAACACAGAATTGAGAAATAATATATCTAAAAATTTCCAACATACGTAAACACAGAATTGAGAAATAATATATCTAAAAATTTCCAACATAAGTAAACATAGAATTGAGAAATAATATATCTAAAAATTTCCAACATACATAAACACAGAATTGAGAAAGACACTTGCCTTCCATGCTAAGGAGAAACCCAATTGTTGTGGTGCTGACCCAACAAAGAAGGCAACCACAACAACAAAACAGAGCATAAGCAACCACAACAACAAAACTCAAATTCAATATCATGTACTCCTGAAAGGGAAAGGCCCCTAGTGAGAAGGGAAGCAAACCCAAAGCAGAGATGGAGCAGCCCAATAGTAGGCTAGTGAAAAAAACGACCACACGCATATGGTATGAATGAGAACATTAATCACATTCTTGTGATAAGTTCCCTAATTTGCAAATTGTTTCTCCAGATAAAAAAATTCCCCATGCCATTGTAATGATCTTGCCTCTTGCTCCAATTTCATTTATTAAAATGTGGCCCTGCCCAATTCAAAAAAAAGTGTGGAGAAAAAAAAGAGTGATTTTAAGAAAACCCCTATGGGATTTAGTGCAATCAAATTCCGAAAGGAGGAGAGCTTTGACAACCGAAATGATATCTTGCAACTCTCAATTCAAATTTGCATATAACACACATTAGAAAATCCAATATTGAGTTCGATAAGCAACTATATGTCAAACCTTCTGAAAATTAGAATGAAAAATCCGTAAGAAAAAAAAATAGCAAATCTACTTACATCGGTTGGAAACCTCTGAGTAGATTCATGCACAAACCCGTCGGCTTTGACCATTTCTATATTTTATTTGCATAGGTCTAAGGTGGATAGGTTCAAGCCTTGAACATGCTTTTCTGTCATATCTCAAATATAGTGGATGATAGATTTCCTGGGCAGGTTAATAGTTTCTCGGGACAGTGGCTTTGAAACCCACGCTATTCTCTCCACTTCTGAAAATAACTACGTGTGAGAGACTCCTTTCATCGAACTACTCTCCACTTCTTAAAATAACTATGCAATTTGATATTTTTCTCCTACACAACAAATTATATGGTAAATGGCAAGTAAATGGCAAGCCAGACTTTGGAAAATTGCATCACTTGTTGCATTCTGGGCTTTAGGTTGTTTTGTTTTTAATATTGATTTAGTTGCTGGGTCATGATAATTCGATAATTCGTGCATAAAAGCACAGAATAGTCATCAAACAACATGAATTATTAAGAATTTGATTTGGATTTTCCTTGTAGTGAATATTGGGTAGCTTACTAAATATCAAATGCTTCGACTTTGAATATGCTAATACACACAATCAACCAAAAGCCACCCACTGAAAGAAAATCGCAATCCAAAAACAGATTCCACAAATTCAGAGATTTCCCACGGAAGCCTCGGGAGAAACCAAGTGATCACAAGTTCAACCCCAACGACCTCGTTTTATCTGCAGAAGCTCCCAATTCTTCACACCCATTGTATCAATTCGACTTAAATGCAACTGCCAACTGTAAAACCTCAGCGAACTTTGTCTTGCCGCCATTTCTTTGCCTGATATCTGAATGGAAAAGAATAAGTAGAGACCAAGAGGGAAAAGAAGCGGTGGTGAAGTATATGCAAATGCATCAATGGAGAAAAACAGAAGATAGGTGATAGGGTTTTGGAAAACGAAGGGTGAAAAAAACACATGGCAACATTCTATAAGCTAACAAATTAGACAAACTACATGTTTTAGTTGGAAGAGTACAGAGGACGCTGGCTCGAGGGGAATGCTGGCTTAAAAAACACTTTCAGCCTAATTACATTAACTACCATGGTGAATGAGAATGTCGAAGTAATTTGATCTAAGTTTAATAAAAAATTTCATATTAAGCTTGTTAATTAGAATAATAAAGATCTTAAAATTAAAATAATTTTATTTGAAATTGGTTCATTGTTTAAGATATAATTTTATTTTAAATAACATGATAAAATTGTTAAAATGATGGAATTTAAAAATAGGTGTTGATCTTATTTTTTGTGGATAAAAAAATTAATGACAATACATTAATTATAATTATTTGACTAAGTTAAATAAATATAATTATTTTTATAATTTTTATAGTTATTTGAATAAATTAAATAAATATAACTAT
This sequence comes from Picea engelmannii, assembly GCA_009831015.1. NCBI lineage: Eukaryota > Viridiplantae > Streptophyta > Pinopsida > Pinales > Pinaceae > Picea > Picea engelmannii. Next base: position 23,237 of record ML824397.1, on the reverse strand, counting down.
TTTTATAATTTTAATAGTTATATATAATAATGATTAAGTCTATATTATTATATTAATTAGTAATATATTAATATGGTGATGATAACGATGGTTAACATCCATTGAGATCAAATTTAATTAATAAAAATAATTATAAAGTTGTTAATTGAATATCACTTGAATTTAATTTAAGTTGTTTTGGGATGGCATGTATTTTTAACAATTAAATTTTATTCTTATAAATGCAATTAAATTTAATCAATTTTTCTTATAAGTGAAGCTCATATATAATAACTATTAATAATAATTTATTAAGAAAACAAAATCAAAGAATAAATTTTAGAGTGACAACATGAGGAAGGTCCAAATTTCACAAAACTAGAAAGGAAACCAATTTGACTTGAATTTAAAAAACATTATTTAAGAATAATTATAAAAATAATAGTTAATAAATTATTAAGAATATTTTGTTTGTCTATACATTATAGTGCAAGGCCTTGATCATTGCCTAGTATCTTAAGAATCTTCATTCAAACTATAATTCCATGGATTTTGTTAGTGAAGCTTAATTTTACCTATAGTCTTGCCCAGTATCTTAAGAATCTTCATTTAGAGTGGGGGAATTCCATGGATTTTTTTAGTGAATCTTAATTTTACCTATGGTCTTGTTCAAATAAATACTCACTTATAAATATGTATCAAAGTTATGAAACAATTCTTTTGGTTAAATATGTCTATATTCTAGGTCTTATCAGTCCCTACCATGGGACTATAGCATTGAGTTTGTTTTTGATGTGACATTAATTTGCTTTTGACCATAAATTTGTGTATGCAATGTAATGTTTAACATAGGAAAACAAATATATATTTTTGGATATAATAAAAATATTTGTGTTTCTCATTTCTAATTGGTTGATAGAATTGAAGTGTTATTGCTCCCTTCAAGTTTTTCAATATGTAAAATTAATTACATAATCAATGAATTTCACCAATCTTTTTTTCAATAGAAATTTTCTCCATATATTATATATGTGGTTCTCAAGATTAATGAATTTCACCAATCACCACATCTAAATATAAAAGGTTGTATTATGTATTTATTATTATGCATTATTATATTTATATTATATTTATTATCTAATATATTATTTATTATTATATTTACAATATATTTATTATATTTATATTATATTTATGAATATTATTGTTTTATTTAGCTTACTGTTCATTATACATTTTGAATAACAAACAACCCTCAATTATTATCTTTTGACAAAAAATATTCATTACTTTTTCATTTAGTTATATTAAGTTTCATTGTTCAACATGTATTGCCATGCAACCCTTGTTATAATATAGGAATATTAATCCTTCATATTTCACACATCTATAATAATGCCCCTTCCTTAACCCTATCTACAATAAATGACTGGTTTTGTAAAGACAAAACACATCTATGAAATCACCTTTTTGAAAAAAACATGTTAGAACTATAACACCATCCCTTCTACTAAGAAATCCCCCATCCTTGGCTCCATAGGAAAATAAACACTCCCATTGGGAGCCCATCTAATATTAAATACACCGTCTTATTAGAAACATCGTTTGTGAATATGCTTGAGAGCTATTAAATCCTAGTATAAAAAACTTCCTTGTGAATATGCTTGAAAGTTATGAAATCCTCCCCTTAGGGGAGACAATCTAAAAACATGAAATCATTCATTCTTCTAAGAAACACACCATCATTAGCATTAGAGGACTCCCTTGCACATATGTGTAATCCACAAACACATAACATGGCACTTGAACAAATTAAACATTAATGGAACAATAATAGCATTTAGATTATAAGCCAAGTCTAATTTTGTATGTAGCAAATCAAGCTATCTTTTGGAATGTCTTTTTATTCTATTTATTGTTGTGGAAATTTTCAAATTTAAAATTTAAAATGTTGGAATTGTTATTTCAATTAAGATGGATATTAACAAATTCATTTGTAATATGAAAAACGATTAAGTTTCAAATTTTCACTATAAAATTGTGATTTGTAATATAAAAAATGGTTAAGTTTCAAATTTTCACTATAAAAATTTTGATTTTTCAGATTTAGATACCTTATTTACAATACTTCATTTTCACAAGACAAATATATGTTTATAATAATGTTTTTAAAAAGTTAAAAAAAAAACAAACAATTTTAATAAAAATTAAAAATAAATAAATTTAAAAGATAATTAAAGAGATAAATGTTAATCATAATATTTATCTTAAATCGTCATTTTTTCAAAAATTTAAAACAAATAAATATATATTAATAATGTTAAAAAAATCATATAATTTAAAAAAATCATTTTTTAATAAAAATTTAAAAAAATTAATTTTAAAAGATAATTAAACAAATAATGTTAATCAAAATATTTGTTTTAACAATTTTCCAAAAATTTAAAACAAACATATATATATTAATGATATTTAAAAATATATATATTATATATTAATAATATTTAAAGAAATTAAATAATAAAAATTAAAAAAAATAATTTTATAAGATAATTAAACAAATAATTTTAATCAAAATATTTGTTTTAACAATTTTCCAAAAATTTAAAACAAACATATATATTAATGATATTTAAAATATATATATTATATATTAATAATATTTAAAGAAATTAAAAACAATTT
>ML824396.1:99952-119469 GCA_009831015.1 Picea engelmannii | reverse complement strand
TGTGAAGTGTCTTTCAATTTTTGTATAGTTTTTGACCCTTCTGGAATGCTGTAAACTTCATTCTGTGCCATGAATGACTTCGTTGTTGTGTTGATGATGCGGAGTTCTTGTCGCCCTGTGTGGACGAAATTTCAGTGATAACACACATCAAAACATCGGTGTGTTGATCTTTGATCTGGTTGTGTGAGTGGTTATTGAAGGTGTTCGTCCTCTGTTGGAATACATGTGTTGTCGAACAAAGGCCACCATCAATTCTCTCATACATGCTAGGGGTTTCGAAGGTTTAGGAGGTTGAGAAAAATCTTACTGTCCGAGAGGCTATTCTTCGTTCCCACAAAGACAATTTGGTCATGGCTCATAATCGCATGAAGCAACAAGCATATCAGGGTTGTTTCGAACGTCAATTTGTTGAAGGGGACCATTTGTTTCTTCAACTACAACCTTATAAGCTGACTTCACTCAAAGATGAACATTGTCAGAAACTTGCTCCAAAAATTTATGGTCCTTATGTCGTGCTCAAGTGAGTTGGATCTATGGCCTACCAGCTAGCTCTACCTAGTCATTCTAAGCTCCATCTTGTTTTTCATGTCTCCTGCTTAAAGAAGGTGATTGGAACTAAGTGACAAACTCAAACTAGTCTCCCTGAGTTGGATGAAGAAGGTTCCATCTGGTTGCAGCCACGAGCAGTCTTGGACCAGCGAGAGCATTGTCTTCATCGGCACACCATCAAGGGAGTGTTAGTCTAGTGGAAAGATACAAATCCAGAAGATGCCACTTGGGAGTCGGCCACCATTCTACAATAATTTCCTCATCTTAAGCCTTGAGGACAAGGCTATTCTTCAAGGGGGAGGGAATTTTAGGGACCTAACCTCCCTAACCCCTCACGTAAGTAGAATAATATATTTCCATGTAATAAAGGCCAATATTAATAAGGCCTAACAATAAGGAAGAATAAGTCAAATGTAAGAAGACCTAATAGAAGCTTCCGCTTCTAGAATGATCTTCCTCTAGATTGTTCTTTTGGGTAGATAGATTTAGTATAAATAGGAGTAGAGGGTACGAGAAGTTTTGTCTTGAGAATTATTGTAATAGAGTGCTTTTTTGTTGGAGGTTTCCCCCTCGAAGAGGCAAGTGAACATTGTTTCCTATCAAAAAAGGTATTATTTTGGTGTTGTGGTTTCATCTATTGTGTTGTGCCGTTGTTATTCTCTGCAATATTTATGTTTTTAGCTATTATAATAGATATGGTACCTTACAAGGGCAAGGGAAAACATTCATATAATCACCAGCTATGGGTAGCAATGCCCATTGATTCTCTACACCAAGAGAACGTTTCAATTATAATAGACTTTGCCAATGAATTTGGAACATTCTTAAATGTATCAACCTTTTCCAACAATACTTTGTTATGTTCAACCAAGTCTCTAACAAATGGTAATGTGCATCAATATGCTTTGTCTTGGAATGGTAAGTAGGGTTCTTTTCCATGAAAATCACACTTGAGTTGTCACAACCTATTCTCATTGTTTTTTGATAAAAACCAATACATGAACACAATGTTTTCAACCATATAGCTTCCTTACATCCATGAGTGGTTGCCTTGTACTCAACATCTATAGTTGACAATGCAACTATAGCATTCCTCTTGCTCATCCAACTAATTGCTCCACCAAATAAGTTAAGAACATAACCACTTGAAAATATTCTACAATCAAGATCTCCAACCTAGTCTACATCAAAAAATCCCTTTATATATATCTCCCTTTGAGCTCCAAGTCTTCCTCAGTATCAAATTGCATAATCTAAAGTGCCATGCAAATATCTGAAGACCCTATTTACAATTGTTCAATGTTCATTCCCTAGTTTTGAGATATACCTACTCAAAACTCCCACTGCATGGGAAAGTATAGTCTAGTGTAGAACATAGCATACATCAAAATCCCAACAATATTGGCATAGGGAACACAAGACATGTCTTCTATCTCTTCTTGTATCTTGGGACATCGATTTGTAGAAAACTTTACACCTGCAAGAATAGGAACCTTAACCGGTTTGCATTCTTGTATATTAAACCTCTATAGTATAGTCTCAACATATTTCCTTTGATTCAACTAGTTTCCTATTTTCCCATTCTCTTTTAATTTCCATGCCCAAAATAAAATTTCAAGTACCAAGATATTTCATATCAAAGTTAGAAGACATCTGAGCTTTAACACCCTTGTTGTTTCCAATTAGCAACATATCATCAACATAAAATACCACATAAATAAAATGATCACCAACCAGCTTGGAATACACAAATTAATCAACTTTGCTTCTTGAGAAACCAAGTCCCAATACGTAAGTATCAAAATTTTGATACCATATCCTTGGTGATTGTTTTAATCCATACATGGATGTCTTTAGCTTGCAAACCAACTCCTTCTCTCCCTTTAGAGCAGAAACTTCTAGATATTTCATGTAGATTTCTTCTTTAAAATCCCCATGTAGGAATGATGTCCTCATGTTCATATACTCTACTTCAAGATCAAAAGAAATAACTATAGACAAAATAAATATAATAGAAGTTAATTTTTCCATGGGAGAAAAAATCTCACCAAAATCAATTCCCTCCAAAGTCCACTTGGGAATATACCTTCACTACTAAGTGAGCTTCGTACTCCTCCACCTTACCTTTTGCATTCAACTTCTTATTGAACACCCATTTTCTATCAATAGGTTTTCTTGTAGCCAACAACTCAATTGGATCTTGAGCCTCATTTTTATCAAAGGCATCCATTTCTTCTACCATGGATTTCTTCTAGAGTTTATTATCCTTTGAAAGCACTGCCTTCCTAACAGTTCTAGGATCGTCATCAGTAATAGGTAGAATAAATCTAGAATGAAAATTAGGTGGGGTATACATTTATGTTTTCCTTCTATCTTGAACTAATCTCCTTAAGACTGGAGTCTAAGGTTCTTCCTCTTCTGTTGAGTGAGATTCTTCACACTCCAACTCAAACTATATGTCTTTGTTTCTTCTTCCCTTGGTTGGGCTTCCTGTTTGGGGACAAATTTAACCTCTCTAAATACTACATTCCAATTGTAAACAATCTTCTTTGTTACTAGGTTCCAAAGTTTATAACCTTTCATACCATCTTTATAACCAATAAAGATACATTTTATACCTTTGTTATCCAACTTACTCTTATTTTCCTTTGGAACATGCACAAAAGCATCATAACCAAAAACTCTAAGATGTTTAAGAGAGGGTTTTTTACTAGCATGTGCCTTGTGCAGATTTTTATCTACCAATGTTGATGTAGGTGACTAATTTACCAAGTAGCATACAATACCCACTACCTCTACCCATAATTCCCATGATAGCATTGCACCATTAAGCATACTTCTTGCCTTTTCCATCAACGTCCTGTTCATTCTTTTTGAAACTCCATTATGTCGAGGTGTATATGGAGTAGCCTTTTCCTTTGCTATTATGCACTTTTTACTGAATTCCTCGAATTCATTTATGCATAATTCTCCACCATTATATGTCCTCCAAGCCTTTCTTTTTGTCTTTCTCTGGCTCCCTGCAAGAGCCTTGAACTCTTTAAATTTACCAAAAAACTCAAATTTCTTTCAGAGGAAATAGATCCATGTATTCCTCAAGAAATCATTTATGAATGAAACATAACACACAAATTTACCTAGTGATGGAACAAGAACAAGTCCAAACACATCATTGTGTATCAACTCCAAGATTCCTTTTGCTCTTATAAAACCAAATATGAATCTCACCCGATTTTGTTTACCATATATACATTGTTGACAAAAACCGAAATCTAATGAGAAATCAGACATACCTTCAACCATACCTTTACCATGTAATGCTTGAAGGCCCTTCTCTCCAACATGTCCCAATATTTTATGCCATAGCATGGACTTTTGTCCAAGGATAGTAGGGGTCCTATCTTCTTCATTGTTATTCTTGGGAACAACAAAATTGTTACAACCATCATTAAAAGTGCTTCCCAATAGCTTGTACAGAGTTCCAATCAGAACTCCCCTCATCAACATCATTGCTCCTCAAACAATCTTGCATGTGTCCTTTTCAAATACAATATGCACACCTCCATCACCCATCTTACTTATAGATATCAAGTTTATAGCCAGAATTGGAATGTGCAGAGTCCTAGGAAGAGTTCTAATCCTTCCAAATTTGAGAAATAGCTTGACCCTTCCACATCCTATGATTTTGGCTATCAAGTAATCTCCTAGGAAAATATCACCTCCATTATAATTTTTATATTCACAAAACCACTCCTTGTGAGTCATATGAAATGAAGCACCCGAGTCGATTAACCATACATCTTGATCTACATGTGTACTTGTAGATGCCAGGTAAACATCAACTCCTTCTTTTGTGGAGGTTTTCGTTTATGTAGAAGGAGCATCATCAGATCCCTTACCTTTATCAAAATTCTTAGATCTACAATATTTCTTATAATGCCTAGCTTTATTACATTTCCTCAAAGATTGTCTTGGAGATTTACATCTACCTCTAGATTTAGATATGGCCTCCAAGATTTATTTTTTCTCTCTTGGGACCAACCTCTTACAGATAAAACATCCTTGGCCACACCCTCCATGGAATTTCTCCTCATTTCCTCTTATAGCAAGGATGCAATTGCATTCTCCATCTTTAATGTGGATTGAATGGTACTACTAATTGCTACAATCAGATTATCCCAAGAGTTTCACAGAGAAAATAACAAGGAAATACGCTTATCTTCTTCCTCCATCTTAGTATCAATAGAGACAACTTGACTTACCAAAGCATTGAAGGCATTTAGATGCTCTGCCAAAGACTTGCCATCTTCCATCTTAAGATGATACAACTTCTATCGAAGAAACAACTTGTTTACTAGGGACTTTGACTGATATAAATTCCCTAACTTTTCCCACAACCTCTTTGCAATGTTTTCTTTTGAGACATTCAACAACATCGAATCTAAGAGGCAAAGTCGAATCACACTTCTTGCCTTCCATTCCATATTTTCCTAATTTTCTTTTGACATACTGATAGGTTTTGTACTTGGATCCACAATAACCCATTGTTCTTTATCTACAAGAAGATCTTTCATCTTTAGCTTCCATAACTCGAAGTTATGGTTGTTAAATTTCTCTATTTCTATTCTTGAACTGCTTGTTATTTTCTTTACATGAGATTCAGTATGCAAATCTCCCACTCAAGCATAGTTTTATCACAGCCCTAACATACCCTTGTTCTTCATAGAATGACCTAAACTAGCAACAAAGGTGTCCCCTTGAAGACAATAACCTCATTATAATACCAATATAAGAGTTTGATAAACATATGTAATAAAATCAATAATAACAAAATATAAAAACTTAAGAATAACAATGACACAGACACACAATACATAGAGATTTACCTTGGAAACCCTTAATCGCGAAAAACAACCAACTTGAGAGTTGCACCTCTCTCTTTCTCCTAGTTTTAACTTCACCATTCACAATACAATATTTAGGTATCCTACGACAACCGAAACCTTGATCTATTCACCCAGATTAAATTACTACCCTAATTCCTTAACTAGAATTAATTCAAAATGGACCGAAAAAACCATTGGTCAAAAAAGCATAAAATGGGCCAAAAATTAATCCAATTTTTTTTTGTTTTAGGGGTGCTTTCCCCAAACTCCCCATGGGGTCCCACTAGCCCCCTATGCCCCCTTTCCTCTCGGAACCTACAAAGAATACACCACATGTCCAACAAAGGAGACTCATTTGAATGATACTTTATTTTGTCCATTGATATATTGTAATAGGAGATTGCCCCCTCGAAGAGGATTTTTATTCATTCACACTTTCGCTTTATTTAGGCATGGCATTACTGAATTGTGGATTCTTTATGATTATTTGGCTATTAGGTCAACAACAAACCATCATATGAGTATTTTGTAGTTAAAATGTATGTGTTAAGTCAATTCACATGGATTTATAAATGTCAAGTATATTATGTTCATCCTAGTGTTGAGTTCATCTTGTCAACTTTAGTCTTGAAGTGTAAGTCAAGAATAATTTTTTTGATTCAGTTGAGTATGTAGTTAGAAATATCTGTATCACGAAAGAAGATAAATGTTGTTGACTATGCTTTGAAGTCACGTAGATTTTATATATTGTTCTTACAAATCACTGTGTGAGTCATGTATAATAGTGGTGTACTAGCATGGTTGATTAAAACCATTAATACATGTTTGATCATCATCTAATGAAGGAGAAACACATGACACTTTGCTGGCAGCCAACAATTCGGTCAAATTTTATCATAATAAAAAGTCATCACCAAGGGATAAATTTTTTTTTTTAGTTGCCTCCTCCTTATACTTACAAACGTTTCTGTCTTTTGGTTTTGAAGAAATTCATTGTCCTAGCTAATATAAGAGTTTTTTGTTTTTAAATCTATCATTTGTTTTGTTTAATTTCATGACTTAAAGCATGAAATTAAAACAAAAGTTTGGCTTGGGTAATCATTTTACAGTTTGTAATTTCTTTGTTTCTTTTGCTAAAGGGATTACACCTAAAGGGCATCTATATGTTTATAAATCTGAAAGTTTGTAAGCTAATTGATTGATCCATTGCCATTGATTTACTCACTTTGAGAGATGTAATTGAGTCTCATCTATGGTTGATTATATGATTGTTACATTTGATTTGCTTAATTGCGTAGAACCTTGGGTTAAAATTTGAAATGTTCATTTTGCTCTTACCAGTTGTATCACAATCCTATCACCTTGGTACAGGACTGATGTACTTACAATTCCAGAACATCCTATTGTCCTACATAATTCAGACTCACATTCATTATTCGACTAGGTAAGTGGTAATGGTTTGGGTTTAGTGTTCATTGCGTAGAGTGGTTTACTAGCTTGTGCATCCTATGGTTCTTACCCGCCCAAAACTCGAATTGCCAAATGTGATAGCCTCTTGAGTACTTAGGCATCGGGCCTCTCCCAATTTCACATACCTCTTCCTATTGTTTGTGTATTGGAAAGTGAAACGCACCTCTCGTTGCCTTTACTCTCTTTGTGTGATAACACCCATGGCTCACGTGGTAAGAATTAAACCTAATGGCTCGCAAGCCCTCCTCTCTCACGACGATGCCATAAGCGATATACAGGCACATGGCTGGGACATTTTCATCCGAAAGTTTGAGGGTTATAACCTAGCAGTTGCACAAGCATTCGCTCAATCGTTTGATGGCTCTAAAGCTAAAATTGGGGATCTGCAACTCGAAGTAACCGAAGATTCTATAGCAGGAGCTACAAGACTGTCACGGGAGGGAGAAAGATGGTTCAAAAATGCCAAATTAGAAGGCCTGCCTTGGAGTCTACTCATGGTCTCTAAAAAATCGAAATGTTGCCCTAAAGGTACATCGATTACTCTCATAAAACCTCGATGGCACGACCTGCTTCTAATTCTTAAACAGTTCATAACTTGTGAGGGTAGGTATGGCTCAATTTTCTTCTATCACATTCGCTTGTTGATGATTTTTCTAGGGTTCAAGCTAAATATCCCTTTCTATCTGTTTATGAGCCTGCATAAAATTTCAAAGCGTTATCAAAGACTGAGTTTAAACTCTTTGTCTAGACTTTTTCACCATAGTCTTATTCAAATTTTGTTGTTGTCGCATCTAGCTAAGATTGGGGATACTTGGGAAGATTTCATGTGTAGAAACAACTTCACCCTACCCGAGAATACAGTAGAATCGCCTCTTCATTTCAATACAAACCCCAGTCCTCGTAACCCTACTGCCGAAAATCAAGTTGTGTATCAACATGAAGACCATGCAACCATAGAACGAAACTCTGTTGCTATTCAGAACCCTTTGGGCAAAAGCCACGATATGATTTCGTGCCCAAAAAATCGTTAGAGGAGGTTATAGATGTGTTAAAGGATAGGGTTTATCCTACTCCTACTGTTGAGCTGACTCAAGGTTTCTTTAACAAATCGATTGTCAAGAAAAATCGTAAGCATAAGGAACATGGTAATTCGGATTTAAATTTCACAAACAAGAGACCAGGTATGCTTATATCCAGAAGTCTGAGAAATCACCAGCAAGATCATCTAAGCTCGATCCCAGTGATCGAGGTTGATGATCACTTTTCCGATGATGAGATCAATGAATTTCTTGCCCGAGAAGATGTGGATGACCAATGCCTCGGAAATGAAACTGGTATTGAAGCTATACAATATGATTTTGTTTCTGAGCTACCTCCATTCCTAAAAAATCAAGAAGGCTTCGTTGGTATACACCACGATTTAAAGCAAGCTACAGGACACACCAAAGCACCCTCTACCAAATAGACTCAACATCTACCTGTCATAGCACCTATACACTGTTAAAATTGTCTTGAATGGGTTGAATGATACTACAGGGATATACCTTATCTCCAAGCATAGTTAAAACATATGGCAGCTCGAAACTCCCTGCTTGAAAGGGAAAATCAAGAGTTAAAAGCATGCGTCCGATCCAACGCTGATAGGGCAAGCAAAAGGTTTAAGCAAGCTGGTAATGTGGTTATCAAGAACACAACAAATTTCAATGCTATCATTAACTCAAACTTATCAGATGCTTCACTGTCTAATCTTCAAAACGATAAAAATTGTTTTGACTCTCTTTGATTTAATTCTGTTGGAAGAATAAAATAGATAGATTTTATTTTTTATTTTGTTGTTAATTTAAGACTAGCTACAAAATCGTGATTAGTTTGTCTTGTTATCTAAAATTCAATTTTGGTTTATCATTTTCAGGAGAAAAATGGTTATGATGCTTTTCACAAAGAGAAGAAATCATGGATTATGTACTGCATGGCTTAGTGACTTCTCATTTTTGATAAAACAATTTCATTTATGTAATTAATTTTGATGAATGAACTCCTACATGAGTGTTTCTTTGTTATCCTGTTTTTGTAAAACAATCTAATTTTTTGGGATTACACTCTATCTTGCATGATAACAGGTTATTGATCCAAGACATGTTTAAATAGTGGTTGTTGTTTAGTAGTAATGACAACTTTTTCTGGGTTACAAGATGGACATATGATTGTGGAAGTGATATGGGAAAAACAATTTGTTGTTGGCTTTAGTCCTATGTGAATTGTGCAATACTTCCCTCATTGTATTCTCCTATTACTTATGTGTTATGAGATATTATTATGGTTGATTTAGCTTTAATTTTGTCATCATATGGTGTTTCATATTGTTAAATATTTAAATGTTGTCCATGGTCTGCTGATCCAGTTTGCACCTGTGATTAATCAATTATTCAATTATCTTTGAGTTTACTTATGTTATTAAATGGTTGATAATGTCAATGCCCAGGATTGAAATTTATTTTGTCCTTCGCTATTGATTATCTTAAGATCGCAGGATGTTAATTGGTTATTTTTCTGTTGTTTTAAATTCACTCCAAATGCATGAAATACTTCCTTGAATTTCTCCGGGAAGATTTATATTTGTCTCTGTCATAGGTTTCCTCTTAATACAAGACAAAGAGGAGCTCATACAACGCAGGAAAAGGAACTTGGTTTATTATGATTAATCAGTGAGATGTTAGTAGATGCATTACTTTCTTTTATTCAGAGTTGTTTATATATGAATGAAATGATGATTGCATTAATTAGCTTTGATTGTTTTTGTGTCATTGTTTCAATCATATCCACTTAGTATTTATTAGTTTAATATTTTTAAAACGTTAAAAAGATTTTTGTTCTTACTTTATCTTATTTAGCAATATTGTTATGAACATTCACTTTTGCAAGATTTCAAACAAACCTTGTAAACTGTATATAGATTGTTTATAATCATTTGTATATTCGCATTTTTAGATAAACATTTGTAATTTGTGTATCAATTGTTAGAATCATAGATTAGATTAGTTTATTTCTTTTTATTGTTTCTAGAACCTTAGTTAGCTAACAAAGCCATTAAACCTGTCGGGTCAGATCATACCAAACGGATTGGGTTAATTAGACAACCCCGGTCTGGATCTAACCTTCCAGTTGACGGTGTGTCACTTATGCCCGTCAACAAAAGGCGCTAGAAGGAGGGCTGAATAAATTTAATGATTAAATGTTTTACCCCTCAGCCTGTCATAATTCCAGATTTATAAATTCTTCTTCCATGTCATCTTGAAATGCACTAGAAGGCAGTCCAAACTGACAAGCTGGCCTTGCAGGAGTCTTTGTTTTGAATGTATTTAATTCCCCATGGCTCCCCAAATCACTATGTTGGAACATGTTTTCCACTTCTCATTACCTGATATTCCCAACGAGACAGTGTCTCGCTTGTCCAAACTCACCTTTGATGGTGGGGGGGATGTATCTGCTAAAGACCATATTAACAAGTTTTGGTGTAAATGCATCAAACATGATATTTTCTATTTAAAGGTTTTATGCAGATTGTTTGCTTTTACTTTTAGGGATCGGATTAAACATTGGTTTGAGTCTTTTCCACCCTATCACATTATTGACTAGTTTCAACTTGTAGATGAAATTTTAGATGCTTTTGAAATCTATGATTACAATCAATTATGTGAAGAATTTCAGACTTTGCTAACCAATGGCAATTCATCTCCAGAAGGCTTTTCAACAAGAATCCATCATGTTCTATGTAAGTTTAATCTTGATGACATGTCATTTGTACTAAATCTCTTCTATGATGCTTGCATCCCTTTCATTCAATCATATTCAATCATGAATGATGAATCAGTTAAAAATCCTATCACTCAATTGCGAGAAGAATTTTGTTCGCAGGATGAGAGGAATCCATCCGAAAATTTTGAACAAGCAAGGGAGGTAGAATCTATTGAAAAGGTTCTTACTGACAATCAGATTCGTTTTTCCTTTGAATCATTGTATACTCGATCCTCGGCCATTGTGGAAGAAGATTTGATGTTGGGTCAAGGTGAATGTCCATATTCTTCTAACTCTTGCTCTAATCAATATTTAAATTCAATTATTGAAGAACACGAAGGGTGATGAAAACGATCTTAAGAATTCTAACATTCAAATGAAACTGATTAGAGATGTAGATCTGCAATTGGAAGAAGAAGCCTTAAACCGTCATCCACAAATCATACCTTATCCATAGGAAAGATTAGATGTTTCTCATGAAAGTTTTGAATTATCTATCATAGAGGAGGAAAATTTAGATGATCATATTATGTTGAAGAATTTATCACCAAAACAGACTGAAAGTTTTAAGGAAAGTGAAGAAGAATGTCTTGTGAATACCATTGCTAAATATTATAGCTCAAGAGATTATTTTCATGTGTTCATTTTTTATTCCTTTTTCTCTTTATATCCCAATCTCTTCTTAGATTATGGTGGACATGATACTTTACCCACGATATCTTACTCTTTTCCGTCGCAATAAGATCTTTCCGATATGCCAAGATTTGGTGAAATTAATTCCAAACATAACATTTATGAAGTCGGATTTGATGCTCTTTCAGTTTCATCGCTCGCATGGAAAAAGGACATGTTGCAAGATGATTTTACACGATCTATTGTTGAAAAAGACAATGCACTTATTCTTATGGAAATCAAATATTCTACATTGAATATTCGTTCTTTGATTAGTTCGAATTTTAATGTTTATGCTTCACATTTTGAAACGATCAATCTCATCAAATGAAGCGTTCAAACCAGTAATCTAATTGATGTCATGAATCCTCTTATGATGTGTTCCCCATTGATATATCCATTTCATCAAAGTTGTAGTTTGCATCCTAATTTTTATGACAGGATCTTAGAATGGCTTGAAGATTCGTATCTAAAGAATCTTCATAATAAAGATAAAGTTGTGCTTGCTTTGTTTCTACCTAAATATCTAGGAAGTAAGCATAACATGATTTTTTTAGATCCTCCATGTGAAGAAATTGATGAACACTTGGAGAATTGTCAGGAGGATGGGGCACTTCGGCCTTGGTTGATGGTTATGTCAGGTCCCCATAACATTGAAAAGTTTTCCAAACTTACTTACACTCTTCCATGCCATTATGACCCATATAATGACATGATCTTAGAATGGTTGAAGGATTCATATATCAAGAAGTTTCAAAAGAATGATAAGGTCATGCTTTCTTTGTTTTTAAATGAATATATAGGAGGTAAGCATGACATATTTCTTTTGTATCTGCAAATACTACATTCTTTTGTTTTGATTTTCGACTTTCTATGCCTTACAGGATTGAAGATGCTCTTATGGATGCACTGGAAATACGATTTTACTTAGCGTTTTGATCTATTTAGTAGTTAGAGTAGGTTTAGGAGTAGGTTTCCTTTAGTTTTATTTCTCATTGTTTCTCTTTGTAATAATGCAGTTATGAACACAATTGGGTACACCAAGAGAACCATAATATGAATGTTGTCATGGAAGTCCACTTTAATCCTTTTCTCTCTGCTTTTTGTTGAATATTTCTTTTCAAAAATGCAGTATCATCATGAAAAATTTAAGTGGAAAGTAAAGAGATAAGTACATTTGAATTGTCAATTCAACCCTGACGCAAGGTGCCACTAGTGGACTGCACTCATATTAATAAGGATTTTTCTGTTTTATTTTAGTCTCTCTTAAACGTACTTCAACTAAGAAAATCAGGTTTGCTCCCTTGTAAATATTTTTAGTTTGCGTGTTCTTTTGTTTTTATTTTTCTTTTTTGGCTTTTGTTTTCCCTAATAATTATTTCTGAATCATCATTCATTGTTGAAGAGAATTGGATCTTTTATTCATTAGCAACAATTGATAACAGTTCAAGCACCTGAACAGTAAGTGCTAAACTCAGATCAGAGGAAGTAAGTTTCTGTCAGGTTATTGTTTTTGGTTTCTCATTAAAATCACATGAAGACATAATTATCCTTAACAAACTTCTAACGTCGTCCTTGTTTTAATGAGAACAACTCAATGTGCTTCCCCATCCCAAAGATGATTTCTTAACAAAAATCTAATTGTCCAAATCATGATGGAAGTGATCAGAACAGACAAATAATTCTTAAATGATCAATCCTTTCATTACCGGACTGTCAGATCTTCAGTATCACCCCGCTCTCTTAATATCATCAAGTTTCTAGGAACTTTTAAACAAATTTTAGAGAGTTGGAAGCACTATAACGTGTGGGAATTGTGTGTAAACCTGCTGGGACACTTAACAGGTCTGTTGGCAGCGGGTAAATGCACACATGATACCAAGGACACTTCACCGGGGTACTGAACAGGCCTACTGGCAGCGAAGCAATGTCAGGTTTCGAAGATCCTCTGGTATGTTTTTTTAATTGATCAGGTGTCAAGATGATTTTATCATAAATGGACGACTCTTTGACAGGATAGAAGTACTAGAGTGGGTTAAATGACATCCCTATTGAGGCTATGGATGCCTGCTGGCAGTAGTCAACCTGTAAATGGTATCGAAGTCATCTGTATAAACATCGCTACTCATGTGATCTAAACAAGATAACAGATTACGATTTTGGACAAAAATGCATTCGATACTATGACTATGTTATTTTTTCTGAGTTATTGTCAAAATGCTTGATCTGTCGTTAACTGTCTATAAAATTTATTGCCAAGTCATTTGTGCCCCTAATATGATTTTTTGGGGATGCAGAGATAATTGCTTCACCCAGCGTGTCGCCATTGTTGGCAGCCAACAATTCTGTCAAACTTTATCATAATAAAAAGTCATCACCAAGGGATAAAAAAAAAATTCTAGCTGTCTCCTCCTTATACTTACAAACGTTTCTGTCTTTTGGTTTTGAGGAAATTCATTGTCCTAGCTGAGTATAAGAGTTTTTCTTTTTTAAATATATCATTTGTTTTGTTTAATTTCATGACTGAAAGCATGAAATTAAAACAAAAGTTTGGCTTGGGTAATCATTTTACAGTTTGTAATTTCTTTGTTTCTTTTGCTAAAGGGATTACACCTAAAGGGCATCTATATGTTTATAAATCTTAAAGTTTGTAAGCTAATTGATTGATCCATTGCCATTGATTTACTCACTTTGGGAGATGTAATTGAGTCTCATCTACGGTTGATTATATGATTGTTACATTTGATTTGCTTAATTGCGGAGAACATTGGGTTAAAATTTGAAATATGCATTTTTTTCTTACCAGTCGTATCACAATCCTATCACCTTGGTACAGAACTGATGTACTTACAATTCCACATCATCCTATTGTCCTGCATAATTCAGACTCACATTCATTATTCGAGTAGGTAAGTAGTAATGGTTTGGGTTTAGTGTTCATTACACGTAGTGGTTTACAAGCCTGTGTGTCCTCTGGTTCTTACCCACCCAAAAATCGAATTGCCAAATATGATAGCCTCCCAAGTCCTTAGGCATCGGGCCTCTTCCAATTTCACGGACCTCTTCCTACTGTTTGTGTATTGGAAAGTGAAACCCACCTCTCGTTGCCTTTATTGTGTCTGTCTGATAACACCCATGGCTCCCGTGGTAAGAATTGAACCTAATGGCTCGCAAGCCCTCCTCGCTCATGACGATGCCATAAGAGATATACAGGTACATGGATGGGACATTTTCATCTGAAATTTTGAGGGTTATAACCTATCAATTGCACAGGCATTCGCTCAATTGTTTGATGCATCTAAAGCTAAAATTGGGGATCTGCAACTCAAAGTAATCGAGAATTCTATAGCACGAGCTACATGACTGTCACAGGAGGGAGAAAGATGGTTCAAAAACGTCAAATTAGAAGGCGTGCATTGGATTATGCTCATGGTTTCGAAGAAATCAAAATGTTTCCCTAAAGGTACACCGATTACTCTCATAAAACCCCGATGGCACGACCTGCTTCTAATTCTTAAACAACTCATAACTTGTGAGGGTAGGTATGGCTTAATTTCCTTGTATCACATTCCCCTATTGATGATTTTTCTAGGGTTCAAGATAAATATCCCTTCCTATCTGTTTATGAGCCTTCATAAAGTGTTTAAGCGTTATCAGAGACAGAGTTTAAACCCTCTGTCTAGTCTTTTTCACCATTGTCTTATTCGGATTTTGTTGTTGTCGCATCTAGCTAAGATTGGGGATACTTGGGAAGATTTCTTGTGTAGAAACAACTTCACCCTACTTGAGAATATAGTAGAATCACCTCTTCATTTCAATACAAACCCCAGTCCCTGTAACCCTACTGCCGAAAATCAAGGTGTTGATCCACATGAAGACCGTGTGACCACAGAACAAAACTCTGTATCTATTCATAACCCTTTGGGGAAAAAGCCATGATATGATTTTGTGCCCAGAAAGTCGTTAGAGGAGGTTATAGATGTGTTAAAGGATAGGGTTTCTCCTACTCCTACTGTTGAGCCGACTCAGGGTTTCTTTAACAAATCGATTGTCAAGAAAAATCGTAAGCACAAGGAATAGGGTAATTCGGATTTAAATTTCACAAACAAGAGACCAAGTAGGCTTATACCCAGAAGTTTGAGAAATCGCCAGCAAGATCATATGAGCTCGATCCCAGTGATCGAGGTTGATGATCACTTTTCCGATGATGAGATCAATGAATTTCTTACCCAAGAATATGTATATGACCAGTGCCTCGGAAACGAAATCGGTATTGAAGCTATACAATATGATTTCATTTATGAGCTACCTCCGTTCCTAAAAAATCAAGAAGGCTTCGCTGGTATACGCCATGATTTAAAGCAAGTTACAGGACAGACCAAAGTGCCCTCTACCAAACAGACTCAACATCTACCTGTCATAGCACCTGTACACTGTTAAAATTGTCTTGAATGGGTTGAATGATACTATAGGGATATACCCTATCTCCAAGCACAGTTAAAACATATGGCAGCTCGAAACTCCTTGCTTGAAAGGGAAAATCAAGAGTTAAAAGCATGGGTCCGATCCAACGCTAACAGGACAAGCAAAAGGTTTAAACGAGTTGGTAATGTGGTTATCAAGAACACAACAAATTTCAACGCTATCATTAACTCAAACTTTTAAGATGCTTCATTGTCTAATCTCTGAAACGGTAAAAATTGTTTTAACTCTCTTTGATTTAATTATGTTGGAAGAATAAAATAGATAGATTTTATTTTTTATTTTGTTATTAATTTAAGACTAGCTACATAATTTCACGATTTTGTAGCCAGTCTATTTGTAAATGTTAGTTTGTATTGTTATCTAAAATTCAATTTCGTTTTATCATTTTCAGGAGAAAAACAGTTATGATGCTTTTCACAAAGAGAAGAAATCATGGATTATGCGTTGCATGGCTTAGTGATTTTGTCATTTTTGATAAAACAATTTCATTTATGTAATTAATTTTGATGAACGAACTCCTACATGAGTGTTTGTTTGCTATCCTATTTTTGTAAAGCAATCTAATTTTCTAGGATTACCCTCTATCTTGCATGATAAGAGGTTATTGATCCAAGATAGGTTTAAATAGTGGTTGTTTTTTAGTGGTAATGACAACTTTTTTTGGGTTACAGGATGGGCATATGATTGTGGAAATGATATGGGAAAAACAATTTGTTGTTGGCTTTAGTCCTGTGTGAATTGTGCAATGCTTCCCTCATTGTATTCTCCTATTACTCCTGTGTTATGAGATATTATTATGGTTGATTTGGCTTTAGTCTTGTCATCATATGATGTTTCATATCGTTAAATATTTAAATGTTGTCCATGATTTGTTGATTCAGTTTGCACCTGTGATTAATCAATTATTCAATTATCTTTGAGTTTACTTATGTTATTAAATGGTTGATAATGTCAATGCCCAGGATTGAAATTTATTTCGTCCTTCACTATTGATTATCTTAAGATCGCAGGATATTAGTTGGTTATTTTTCTGTTGTTTTAAATTCACTCCAAATGCATGAAATACTTTCTTGAATTTCTTCGGGAAGATTTATATTTGTCTATGTCATATGTTTCCTCTTAATACAGGACAAACAAGATCTCATACAACGCAGGAAAAGAACTTGGTTTATTATGATTAATCGGTTAGAGGTTAGTGGATGCATTGCTTTCATTTATTCATAGTTGTTTATATATGAATGAAATGATGATTACATTAATTAGCTTTGATTGTTTTTGTGTCATTGTTTCAATCATATTCGCTTAGTATTTATTAGTTTAATATTTTTAAAACATTAAAAATATTTTTGTTCTTACTTTATCTTATTTAGCAATATTGTTACGAAAATTCACTTTCGCAAGATTTCAAGCAAACCTTGTAAATTGTATATAGATTGTTTATAATCATTTGTATATTCACACTTTTAGATAAACATTTGTAATTTGTGTATCAATTGTTAGAATCATAGTCTAGATTAGTTTATTTCCTTTTATTGTTTTTAGAACCTTAGTTGGCTAACAGAGCCATTAAACCCATCAGGTCAGATCATACCAAACGACTTGGGTTAATTAAACAACCCCGATTCGAATGTAACCTTTGAGTTGACGGTGTGACACTTACACCCGTAAACACACTTTTGGGACCCACCCACTTGTTAGTGCAAATTGTACAACATGACACAAAATGGGCACATTGTGGGGATAATGTTTGATGATCACTATCCTTACCCTTATGTCTCCTACAACCCATTATGTTTCATGAGAGTGTAAATACAGATGCAATGATTATGATTGGATCATTATATTATTTGTCATCTATCTCGATGCTTTCAGAGTGGAAAAAAATTGGATGAATCAACTTGCAAGGTCATTTTAGTGGTAGGTCCTTGTTTGGAAAATTGGTGTCTGGAACCTTTTAGAGCCATTTTGAGGCATCAAACGACATTTTTGGGGTAAAAAATTTCCTAGCATTGGTAGGACCCCATGACACTATTCTACACATTGAGACCTTTCTAACGATGTAAAAAAAGTGTCAATCAGAGCTCGTATGCAAAAGTTATGCCTCCTGCAAGTTGATCTACTATGTTGACCACCATGGTACGAGAGGATGCCATGTTAGCCCCCATTTCTCATGTATACGAGTCTAGCCACGTATGTAATTTCAAGAATATCCTAGAAGGTTCAAAACCCTATCACAATTGAGGGTTGAGGAAGTAAAAAACCTACCCCTAGATGGCTATCGGGTTATGTTAAATACCGAGCCACTAGGAAGAGAAGGGATTCCATTCTATGTTACTGTATTTTGTTCCATAACAAAGTAGAACAACTGGGAGTGGGAAATTAGAGAGCACAATGGAGGGGGTCAATGTTCTGTAGTAGTCTATCAGGCCACATGTCTCAGGTAACTCCATAGAGTGTGCCTTCTTCTTTGTACTTGCATTATTTCCATACCAGAGAAAAGAAAGTAGAGCAACCTCACCTTCTAGTTGGGTTTTCTTTTGTAAGGGTTTTCCAGAGAAAATATTTGTGTTATTTTGTGGATGGTGTGTGATTATATTTTATTGTTCTCTATTTTTTGCATTTTATCTATTTCATGCATAAGCAAAAAATCAGTAACTAAATATTTTGGAATCTAATGGAATTTATCCTACATAGTGTAGATTTTAGTTTTATTTATCAGATCTATTGTGACAAACTGTTCTGGTGGAATATCCATGACAGTTTACCAATCATGCAATTTGACAGTTAGGAGATTATAATATAAGAAAGTTGAATTAGTTGTAGAAATACATGTGTGTATACTCTCATAAGATGTTGTTTGTCGCACTGAGAGAGGCTAGGTGCTTTAAAGTTACGGTGGCATAGATGTTGATGTCATGCACATAATGTACGTGGACACCAATAAAATAAAATGGAAAAAGTTTGGTTAAGATGTATAGATCCATCTCAACCTCAGATCTTTTAAGCATCAAAAAGTTTGTACAATAATTTTTTTCTCCCTATTGGTGCTTAATAAATCTATGGTTAGGATATATCTTTACAAACAACATAACTAACTGTAATTGTTTAGTTGAATCTTTTGATCCCACTCTATATTGAATAGATATGAAGTTAACATGATTTTTTTATAAACAAACATAACTAACTATAATTGTCCGGTTGCATTGATCGACAACTACTTATTTATTGAGTGACATATAATTAAGGGCCTTGCATAATAGTTGTGCTTGTAACGTTGGTGCAACAAAATGATAAGGAAATTATCATCATTTAACCAACAAATAATTCCATAACGAGAAATATTTTCCAAGTTAGAGGAAGTAGATGTTCATTTTTGTTTTGTTTATGTAAACACTTTTGATTGATCAATGGGGATCTATAAACCCCAACTCTGCATTAAAATAGTACAATGACCCACTTTAACATGGGGAGAAATTTTGAGCCTTGCACCTCTCTTATGCAGGAACAAAGGCTTTACCAATTAATCATGGTTGGGGGTGAGGGTGTTGTGTTGTTATACACAATTGTTGTGTTGTTATGATGGGTGGTGGGGAAGTGAAGGTGAGTTGTACATTGTGGAAGGCGGTGGGGGGTGAGGGTGAGGGTGAGGTGTGTTGTGTT